>CAWUFW010007380.1:715000-1016210 GCA_963921515.1 Calotriton arnoldi
CAACATGTTGCCTCCACAACAGATGCAATCAACTCACCCGGGACAATAAGCACAAATTAACCAAGACTTTAGAAAAATGTCGGAATTGAGTGTGTGGCACAGATTCCTGATCCCGAGAAAAGTTGCACTCTGAAACTGCATTGTGTGCCTGAGAGGTCACATGTCTCCATACAACAGCCAAAGGACCCTGTGAAGGAGAGATACAGAACAGTCTTGAAATACCAAATGTTCTGCATACATCTCCAAGAGACATTTCATACTTACATTTTATAAATTGTGAACACTAGCTAGGAGTCATGTCAACACTGTACTGGTGAACATACTAACTCAATGGACCCTAGCAACTCCAAGGATCATGTTAAGTAGCATGCACCCACACCTCTACATAGATATTGTACAACAGACACATATCATGCAAAGAAAGTGCTTTGTCAACTCATCATTGCATACTTACAATCATGAGAAAAATTTGTTGATGAGCTGTCTCCGAACATCCTCCTCCCCCTCATCATCATTGGCAACATGCCCCAGGCCTGGATCCTCCCCTTCTGGAGGCTGCTGGTCCCCATCATCTTGAATGAGAGGTAGCTCATTCCTCACTGCCAGGTTGTGTAGCATGCAACACACAATAATGATCTTACACACCTTCACTGGTGCATATTGGAGGGCTCCTCCTGTACGGTCCAGGCAGCAAAATCTGGTTTTCAGTAGCCCAAATGTCCGCTCAATAACTCGCCTGGTCCGCTCATGTGCCTCATTAAAACTAGACTCAGCAGGGGTGACAGGGTTCCTGAGTGGTGTCAGCAACCATGGCTTGTTGGGGTATCCAGAGTCTCCTAAATTTAAAAAGAAAAGACTTCATGTGTCTGAAAACAGGGTACAACCTGACATACAAGCAACACACAACATAAACAGACATTACTCACCAACAAGCCAGGCATGCTGATTTGGCAGCTGAGACAGCATCTGTGGGATCCTACTGTTTCTCATAATGTACGCGTCATGTGCTGATTTTGGGAGATGCGCACAGACATGTGAGATTGTCATGTCAGGCAGACATACCACCAGGGCATTTATGGAGTGGTAATGCTTACGATTCCTGTATGTTTGTTCATTGGCTTGTGGTGGGACCAAGGCCACATGTATACCATCAATGGAGCCAATGACATGTGGCATTCTTCCCAAAGCATCAAAGTCACTCTTGATGTCAGCAAACTGTCCTGGTGTTGGGAACTTGATGTACAGGTTCAGAAAATGTAACATTGCCTCCAGAAAATCACGAAGCACATGGCTAAACATTGTCTGTGACATCCCACCAGCAGTAGCCACAGTATACTGGAAGGTTCCCATGGCAAAGAAATGTATGGCTGCCATCACCTTCACCTTGGGGGTCAGCGCAAATGGATATGGGCATCCAGGTAGCAAATGTGGGGCCAACTGCTCTGCCAACTCCTCAATGAGTGGTCTGGTGAAGCGGTAACGTCTGATGCTGTCACATTCTACCATGGTCTGTAGGTCAGGGAAGAGTCTGTGAACAGCTGGTCTCCTGCGGTACATAGGTAACAAATCAAAACAATATTGATACCCTTTCCAATGTGGTAAGGAACATGCAAAAAATCATATACTACATCAAAGCAAGACTCAATGAAGTCAGATGTGTAATGTTGAGCCTTGACAAAAAGGGCAGATATGTGACCCTCACCAAACATTTCATTTTATAATGGTTTGTCCACAATTGCAATGCTGTGCTGTGACTAATCAATGGTGTATGTCACAGTCCATGTGATCAAACATTACATACTAAACACACACCTAATTAAGTATCAAAGATAGATGTTTGTAACAACTAACACATAGTGGAAAGGTACACACACAGGGATCATGTAATGCCACCTAGGTGGAACACTAGATACAGACAGTGTGTCACCACGCACACCACTGTCATAGTGTGGATACTGTCATGATGTAATGACTGACATACATGTACTATCACATACATAAAACATTCATGATGTGTAGCACATTTTTTTGACAAGCATTCATGTATGTCTGTGACACAAAGACACAACAGCAACTCACATGCCAAATACAAGTTGATGTCTCAAGTAAATATCATTAACAACCTCAACAATGTGTTTGTGTTGTACAAGACTCAGATACTGTGGATTCATTCAAAATAACTTCACACAATGCACTTTCTAACACACAGTCCAATAATGCAGTTATTATGTGTGGATGTAACCTGTGTTAACACAATGATCCCCTGGGACTGTGTCCAAGCCTAGGAGGGTGATCTGTGAAGTGGTCAATCACAGTTGTGATGTTCCTCACAAACAATGTATTTGGTGCACATCAAGGTTAGCACATCATGGGAGTGTGAGCTATAGAGTACTCTGTCCAATATGACATGTGAATCACTGTACCCACACCTGTAATGCAGCAGAACATAAAGATTTGCAAAACTGTCTGACATGCTGATTGATTAGTGTAGGACGCCTGAGCTGCACCCAAAACGTGTAGTTCGCATTGTTTGGTTATTGACTGTAATGGTGAACAACGCGGGTGAGTATTGAGTGCATGCATGCGCCAATTCCGAACCAAGCATGATGCACACACTGCCCTGCCAAGTACCACGCATCAGGCGTTAGACTAACGCATTTCAGTGTGGTGGGCTGCATCACCGCACTGAAATGCAAAGTTGCACATATTAGCCTGTGCCAAAGCTCTGCGGCCCAGGCACTGGCTGCTAATTATAATTACACCAAAGTTGGGAGGTACAGGCAGGGTGTGGTGCGCACTACTGTGCAGACTTCTTGAGATGCTTAATGCTACAACGCAGCACTGGTTCAATCACCGTGCGGCATACATTTCAGGAACGTCAAGTAGTGCCTGCCAATGGCTACTACAGAGACATTGATGAGAAAGTGTGACTTCTGTCAGACTTACAGTTATAGGTCAAGTGGGTTGTTACGTAGCCTAGACTGGCTCCCGTGGCACAAGAGTGTGGCAGTCGAATTCAGATTAGTGGCTGCTGCTTAATGACTCATCAACTTGCGGTGCCGCCGTAATTAACACTACGGCGCAACTGACCCAACCTAGCTGGGCCTACCACGTATGACGAAAACACCTGGATTCTCACTGCGGAAGCAGGAGTGGGGCTGGGAAGTGCCACACCCTGCACAGTTCTTCCTCCACCCGGCCCATCCACTGGCGTTCCTTCAACCTGCCACAGTAGCCTCGGTAGGAGTGCCAAAGTCACCTGAGATGCAACACTGCCTCAGAGTCCATACTAGTGACCTGCTTGTCACATATCATCCCCGGCGGCGCCCTCACGAGAATCCACATGGCGATCCCTGTTGTTCATGTTGTTTTTCAGCAACTGGCACTGATCCACAGGTGTAGCGTCAGTGATGCTGACACTTTCTGTGTTGTCCGCAGGCAGATTCTTGACTTTTGAAACTCACGAGCCTCCTGCTTGGGTCAGGCGTTTGGCATAGTTGAACCCAAATGTATTTCTGCATCATTAGATACATTCTGTAGGTCCCTGCTGCGAAGTGAATCCCCACTGTCTAAATGTTTAGTCTCACAAGTAACTCTATCCCCAAATCTGATTTAAATTGATGAATCGCAACAGAACCTCATTCTGTTCACTTTTCAGTAGCTTTTCTCTTATGACCATTCTAAATTTATCAAAGGCTGATTCAACCAATGAATGGACAAGTAACGTATTAACTCCTTCGATGCTCATGATGAGACCAGCTCGTCATGAGTCACAGTGGAGCTGTGCTCATGACGAGCTGGTCTCGTCATAACAGCTGCGTGCCGCCCACGCGGGATTAATTCCCCGCCTGTGTGGGAGAATTAATTAGTAGGCCTGGGCGGAAAACTACGCTACGCTCGCGTAGTTTGCGAAGTTTGAGCTACTTCGCACAACGCGAATTGCACGTAGCACAGTGCAAACATGCGTAGCGTAGCGTAGCGTAGTGCAGCGGTCATTTTTGCTTGCTCACGGTCCTCAACGTCAAGTTGGCGACCGCGAGCAAGCAAAATGACATCCCGGCGAGACTTTTTCCTCGTTCGCGATCAGCAACACAAGTTGCCGATCGCGAGCGTGGAAAATAAACCTCCCAGCGAGATTCTCAACGCGGGGAGGTCAGGTTTCTCATTGCGAGTGGTCGCGTATGCTCGCGACCGCTCGCGATGAGAAACTACCAGTCCGCGTTGAGAAAGCTGCCGCTCGAGTAAAAATCTACTCGGCGGCAGTAAGGACAGCTCGCACTGTGCAAGATGCCGTTTTCAATGATTGCACAGTGCGGACAAGCATCCGGCACTGTGTAATCATTGCGAACACGCACTACGCAGTTCGCGTAGTGCTACGCGAAGCTCACGTAGTGCGAACTTCACTTTGCGTAGCTTCGCGAAGCGCTACTTCGCGAACTACGCCCAGGGTTATTAATGAGTGGGCGGGGTTGTGACGAGACCAGCTCGTCATGAGCACAGCTCCACTGTGACTCATGACGAGCTGGTCTTGTCACGAGCACCGCGGCGCTGCGCTCACCCCCCGCCCCCCGCACCTGTGGGGGAATTCCCCATGCAGGGAAGGGGTTAAAGAAGCAGCCAAGACATGCAATGAATGAGTGCCTGCCTGCTCTCTGTTACTGAGCACTGCAGTCACGCAGTCTGTCTCCGGGTAGAGCCCTTCCACTTCTGTTCCTTTGTAGCAATTCTAAGATCTTCTAAATTTCTCCTCGCTCAAAAGGGTGTAATTCATGATATTTACATGTATTAAACATCTTCATTGCTTGATTTTCATCGCGAGAAAGTGTCACTCATAGTCGCTGAAATGTAACTCATAATCACACTGAAAATATGAAAATGACACACATAGCAATCTGAATCCTTGGCATCCATGCACACATTGGCTATTGGTCGTCATGGTGACAGATGCGGGTGAGTATTCAAAGGACGCGTTCTCCACATCCGAACCGAGCAGGACGCACACATTGGCTATTGGTTGTCATGGTGACAGACGCCTGTTTTGCTTCGTGTACGAATCGCGTGCAAACCGATTCTGTTAGCTTACAACAACTATGTATCAAACTTAATAGTGTTATGATGCGGAATCTTTGAACGACGCGGTAGGCGTGTCAGATGCGTGCAATGTTATGGATTGGCCAAATTCGGATAATGCGAATGGCTCAGACCTATTGCTTTGGACGCATGGAACAGAATCCGCCTCTGCTGCACAGATATAAGTCTGTCTGTTCCCAAGAGACTTCACTTGCCTGCACTACATGCTACTTGACAAGATTTCTAGCTAACACTGCTTCTGTCTCTGCAACCTCCGGGATCTACAATAGCACATACTGTGGAGAGGGCACTAGCTTTCACAGAGGAGGAGAACCAGGCCCTGCTGGACAGTCTCCTTCCACAGTACAGCAAGCTGTATGGAAAACCAGGGGAGCAGGTGAGTGTTGATTACACTGCCTTTTCAATTGGCCATGTTTTAAAACAGGCACTACTAGCATTTTGATCCCCAAGGGCAAGCATGCACACATAGTTAATGTAAGTCTTACAGTGTGTAGATTCATGTTCTGGACAGGTACAGTGATGTAGAAGTGTTTTTGGTGGGATTTATTTCTCTGCACTGTTCTCATGTTATTAAGGGAGACTTGCACACAGGACAACTGCCCATGATGATACTTGGCTAACCTTTAGACATTATCTGCCATTCTGACCATGACCTATATGCCCAAGTGTGTGATGAATAAACGGTTCACTGATAAAATATAGAATGCAAAAATATCGACTCCCTATACTTAAACAGGTAAGTACAAAAATATTGAATCAAAAATATCGATGTAAAAAATATAGATGTAAAAAATATAGGGGCTTATTACGATGGCGGGCGGAAGCACAACCGCCGTGCTGGCGGATGCAAAAACCACCAGTTACCGCCGGCACGCAGCAGTCCACACGCCCGCCCAATTACGATGCGAAAAGTAGGCCAAACACCGCCGGCAAGCCAGCAACACCGTCCGCCATCAAAGTGCGCCCGTACACGTAGCGGCGCAGCCCAACTGACACACACCGTCCGACGAAACACGTCCCGCCCGGCGCATAAATTACGATGCCGCAAACAAACGGCACCCACGGCCAAGAGATACCGTACGACAAACCGAAGCGGTAACACGGACGCCGAGCACGGACAACGAAGAAGCGGCTCCCCGAGCATGAATCCAGCACTGCAGGCCCTCCCCATGCTCCTGCTGATGCACCACCAAGGACGCAACGTACCGCGGAGACGCAGGTAGGCACACACACAACAAGTGCACGCAAACAGCGCACACAGTGCAAGGGCGGAAAAAGCGGACAACCCCCCACCAGCGCGTGTACACTACACATCCACCATTGCATCCACATATGACACACAGGCCAAATCGTAACATCGCGTAACACATGTGTACACACCACCTGGGACTAGGAACCAACCACCCCGTCACGGCCCCAAAGCGGCGATGACGCCGCCACACATGCGCACAACGCAGAGGCCAACCGCAGCGCCATGCATGCGTCGCACACAGACACAGGGACACAACCAAGCAGCACACACATCAGCCCCACCCCGAACGCACATGACACGTGACAGGCCTGCCACAGACATGTCCCCAACGCCCAATTCACGGACAACACCCAACGCCACACAACCGACGCACACATGTCAGTGAAGTCACGCAACAGCAGGACACACCCCAGTGTAACAAACATGGCGTAGCACACAGCGGCGGCAACACCAACTAGGAGAAGCAGGGCCCCTTCGGGAAGAGGAACGCCAGTACCACACTGAAACACCCATACCACCCTGCACATATGAACAAGACATATAAAACGGAACACCAAAGAGCCCGGGGACCGACAACAGGTGGCCCAAGAATAACATTCACACACAAGGCCCAACGCAGAGCGGAAAGGCAGCCTGCCGCCCACACAAGGGAGAGCAGACAGCACTGAATGACCTTCCATTCCAACTCCGAAACCACAGCCCTACGACAGAAGCCGGTGAATACAGCCATTGTCCAAGAATAGACCAACACAGGCATGCCGAGGAGACCGACCACAGGGCAGATAGCGCATATCACAGAAGCACACAACGGACGGGGAAGAAAGAAGAAAACACTCCCCATGTCGGCCACATGCAAGTTAATTGGAAGGAGTCACACATCACTGACCTTGAACTGTCTGAGAAGCATGTGGGATGAGGGCCCGTGTCCTCCAAACAAGCCAACAGAACACAAGTCCTGTCTCCCTACGACTACACAGAGCTCACAGCAACCTCGGAGCGTGCACATTGCAGACTGCACACACAGCCGGAGCACGCCACCACAACGCACCGCTGCGAAATGGCAACCGCAACACACCTACCCAACTACGCCGAACAGCTCAAGCTGTACAAAACCAACCTGTTTCATATATTGGGATGCGATCTCCTGTCCCTGCTGAACGTAAGTTACCGACTGACTTACCGCATCACATTGTTCAGCTGCGTCATGCCCGTCTTCTACTGTCGGAGGTGTCCCTACCAGCATCCCGTGGAGATATGCCTCTCCAACCCGGCATGTCTGAAGGCGGACCTGCTACCACTACTCCTCCCTCTGGACGCACACGACAGGGCCTGCTCTGCCTATGGGGGCATGGCGTATGTGGCCAACATCGCACCCGCACTGAAATGGGACCACTGTGCCTCCACACGACGGATCATCGAGAACAGCTACATCGAATGTCACCCAGCATGCCCCATCATGGTCCTCCAAGGGACAACTTACGAACAACACCTTGACAGCCACCATCCGCTACATTGGCTGGCAAACATGTACACCACCAATGACATGGAAGCCCTGCTGGGCGGCATCGCATACCTGACAACCTGTAAATTCGTCGGACCACAACGCAGGTTCCCCGATTGACCTATGATGTCCAACCCCGCACCCATGCTTAGCTTCCGCACGGACTGGCCAGTCACCACCACAACAGCCATACCAAACGACCGGCAACTGTAAGCACACCATCAACGACATCGCCATGACATCGGATATGACCGGGACATGCACACTGTTCCCCATCACATCCAGGAACACCGCATGCATCGTGGGAGGCAGTGGCATGGGCTCTGTGTATCGCACCCACATGGACGGAACTGCACGAACAACCAGGACACGACATGGATCCAGCGCACATGGACACACACACCGCTCAGTGGACATGAATAGGTCGCCTGGAGTCTGTGGGTGCTGCACCCCTCCCACCCCCGCCCCGGGAATCCCATACCAGGACCTTTGCATGGACGACAAGTGCATACAACAACAACACGACCCCAGTGACTGTGACATGTCCAGTAACCACCACAGTGCAACAACAAGTGGCACGCCGCTGCATGCACGCAAGCACATGCCCTGATGTCATCTCACATGCACGCGTGCATGAGGAACAACCGCAGCAAACCTGTCACATGGAACTGAGATGGACTGTGCCCATGATGCCAAGCGGTCTGGTAGGCTACATGTATACCGTCTGTGTCAAAGTCCGCAGCTCCGCAGCTATACGTAAATGTACATTAGCACAGCCTTGGCCAAGCAGATGTCACTCTGAAGCCCACATCCCACATGCAACAGCCAATCACATGTAACCCCACACCCTATCCCATTTGCAATCATGCTCAGTATATCCTCAACATGTATTCCGCTGCCAGTAGTGTCCACTATACTGCATCACAGAGGACAGAAGACTCAATATAATGTTTGAAACCAAAACTGTCTCCGCTGACTCATTTCACAAGTACGAATGAGAGAGGATGAGAGTATGTGAAGTACACGGCAGTCGTGACATGACCATGTAGTCCACTGGTATTGGATGTCAACGCAAATGAGTAGCACAACTGTGGAAGACACACATGTGTCGTGTGAAGTCGTATGGACGCAGTGCTCAGGTGGGTGGGTGTGACGGGTAGATGCGCACATGCCAAGTTGGAGCACGCCGTGTTGGGAGGGGTCATGAACAGTACACCACCGCTTCCCTGGGCATTGTGAGAGGACACCTGTCGGGGGGAGTGAACACGTGTGTGCACAGCAGCCGGGCACACGTACAAAGCGGTACCAGGCGCACCTCAGCCCACCCTCTGTGGACAAGCTGGATCCTGTTGTGCGCCCGCCATGCCCCTTGACAAGGCACACACAGCCCCAGTCGACCAGGTGTAACCCCAACATAGTCAATCCGCACAGGCGATACAGGGCACGGGATGGCAGTGGAGCATGGTGTGTGAGAGGTCTCCTCGCGCTCCTCCTGGTCATATCACGCAGGCAATAGAACCTCAACGTCTAGCATGGCACAAGTCAAATGGAAGTGTAGGGGGACGCACCACAGCACGAGCAGCACTGACGTCACGGGAGGTGGCTCGCACCATCCCATCCATTGCCCATCATACCAACCACGCACATGCCATTGCGACTAAGTGCAAGCGCGTGCGCCACCACCCCGAGCCCTCCCCAGAGAGGCCAAAGAGTGAATGTGTGGGCCATCAGCCACAGACGGACGCGGCCTGGCCGCAAGGGCAGCCACAGCCACTGGGTGTCGCAGGTGGCGGATCCGGAAGGCGAAGACTGTGATGCATAGTCCATGCAGGCCGGGTCTCCATTTGGGGCACCACGCAGGTGGACGGCGTCCCGCCACACATCATACCCTGAGACAGCCCACTCGTGCAACTGGACCCACACATACACTCCTTGCCCTCTCTGGTGCGAGCTTGGGGCTGCCTGTGCAAGCGCTAGCCTCGCAGGTGAGCATGCATATTGGGGAGCGAGGGGAGGACATGAGGGCTGGGGCGAAGATGACTGTATCACTGTCAGTTAGTACAAGGGATGACCCAGATGTGGAAAGGAAGAGACGTGTCCCGTGTGTACTGCAACTAGTCGCCAATCCAACTACCCCCATGTCCGGAATGTAAGCCCGCACCTAGGCCCGCCCATCCGCCACATCGAACATACCACCAGCCCGACAACCTTCCCATTCGAAACACTGACTGGGGGTGGCGACCAGTGAACAATCATGTGTAGCCTACCCACGCGTACATGTGGGCCCTCCATGATCCATGTCACCTGCGGCAAAGTCATGACATGCGCAATGAGGGAAGTGAGGAGAGCTGTCCGCCCCACGCGCAGAAGGTGCATCAGCTCCACAGACCCAGCAGCGAGTCCAGCAGGGGTCACATGTGCAGGGGCAGCTGTGCCTGGTGTGAAGGCACATGCATATAGACAGCACATCGACCAATGTGTAGTCTGCCCACATCTACAGTCCATCATCATGCGGACATAGGAATTGAACACAGGGCAACACATCTTAGTTGGTGCACCCACCGTGACCAACAATGCGCAATCATCGACGTACCCGCCCTGTGCATGGCCCCCCACCCAACGGAGGCACATCCAGTGCCACCATCCCACACACACAAGCCTTCCACGGAACATGCTGTGTCCAATGGTCAGTACAGAGTCAGCGCCCATCTGGTGGATCCTGAACAGGAGACACATGCACACACATGCCAGCTCCCACTATGTGCGTCTGCCACCTGGCACGTGCAATGTAACCTCTCACCTGTGACGTGTGACTGCAAGCACACAGCCGTCTTGGCATGGGGCTGTCAATGTGGACACCTGTCAATGTTTCGGGAGGTGTGATCCGTACAGTGCTGTACATAGGGTGCAGTGCTGACACCTACTACTGTCTCATATCCCCTCGTGCCACAGGTCCCACTTGTTTTGGCCGCTCAGCCTGTGCCCACATCGTCGTCGTCGTGTGCCATACTCATCCAGCCGCGGAAGCAGTTCCATGCTCAGCAGACATTCATGTTGCCGTGGCGTTGCCGCTTGACGGATATGCAGTCAGTCCCCATCAGCACGCCCCGCAAGTCATTGGGGCCTAGATCCCCATGTGCATGCACATGGCAGTGGTTTGTATCACTAGCCATTGCCATTGTTGGGAGACCTGTGTAAGTGTATTGTGGCCGTGCCGTCCCAGCTTGACAGCTGGGCTGTGGCTCATGTGCTTGCTCAGTCATGTCAGTGATGTGTATGCGAAATTGCTATGTGTTGTGTTGCTTTGACATGTGTCCTCTGCCATTGTCCCTAGGCGGAGACCAAACATTGACCGCCCATACCAATTGCTGGCGGACATGGACGATACAGAGGTTATTAGGAAGTTTTGGCTGGACAGGCCAACCCTGCATCGACTGTGTGCCATGTTAGAACCCCATCTCCGTCCCCGCAGGGTGTATCCGACTGCTGTCACCCCCACGGCTAAGGTGATGGCCGCCATGCATTTCTTCGCCACTGGGTCATTCCAGCACACAGTGGGCATTGGAGGAGGATGTCCCAGCCCATGTTCAGCAAGGTGCTGAGGGATGTACTGGCAGCCATGATGCTGTGCCGAAACAGGTACATCCGCTTCCCCAGGGCTCGTGAATTGGCGGCAGTGAAGGGTGCATTCTATGCCCTTGGCAGAATCCCACACGTCGTTGGAGCCATTGACTGCACACATGTCGGCCTTGTTCCACCACAGGCCACAGGCCACTGAGCACCTGTACCGCAACAGGAAGCACACGCACTCCCTGAATGTGCAAGTGGTGTGCCTTGCGGACATGGTGATCACCCACGTGTGTGCAAAGTTCCCAGGCTCGGCCCATGACGCACACATAATGCGCAACAGCATCTTGCCACGACTGATGTCCAATATGCAACAGGATCGTGGCTGTATTGTCGGTGAGTATGTGGAGTGGTGTAGCGTGCTGGTTGTGCGATGCTGTCCCCTGTCCAGTTGGAATAGCAATGGTTCTCTGTGTCCCTCACACCCAGGTGACTCTGCGTACCCGAATGGGGCATGGCTGCTCAGTCCATTGAGGAATCCTCGCACCCCAGCAGACGATTGCTACAATGAGGCACATGGGAGGACCAGACGTGTGGTCGAGCGTAGCTTTGGCCTCCTCAAGTCCAGGTTCAGGTGCCTGGACCGCACCGAGGTGCGCTGGCGTACTCCCCACAGAAGGTGTGCCGGATAGTGGTGGCGTGCTGCATGCTGCACAATCTGGCCATTCGGAAGCAGATCCCCCTCATCGTGGATGACGGAGATCAACCAGGGCCCCAGCCCGCAGACCAGGACAGCTCGAGTGAGGAGGACAGCGGAGAGGAGGAAGCTGGTAATGTGCGGCAGCAGCTCATCGCCCGCTACTTCACTTGACGGTGAGTGTCCATGTACGACGGCTGATGTGGCTGTATCTGTGCAGGTGTGTGTGTGCTGTGTCAGGGTGGCCGTTTGTTCACTGCGTGCTGTGTGTCAACGCTCCATGGCCAGGGTAGTATGCCACTGTTGGTGGCTGTGGCATTGTGCCCTATTGCTCTGTGCGATGTGTGTACATTGCTTGTAGTTGTTGACATGTACTGTGTGATGGGTGTGTGACACACTCATTGAATGTGCTCCTGTTCTGTCTCCCACCCCTGGGTCCCTACAGGCCCTCCGGATTCCATTGCCATGCCACGCATCAGGTGCCTTTCCGCCCAAGGTGGCCGTTGTATTCCGTACAAATAAAACACAGGGCACAAACAGCAGTTAGTGTAAGAGGTGCATTTATTTCAAACTGTGACATGTGATTGTGTGTAAGGTGATGACAAAAGTGGTGCGTGCAGTGACAATGAGTTGTCGGTCATGGCTGCGTGATGCTCAGGGTGTACCCACTGGTTCTATGTCCATAGTCCAACACACACATGCCATCCAGATGGCTGTGTGGAGTGGGATCGTAGTCCAAGTCAATGCAGTGGCTGGTCAAGGAAGGCTGGCGGAAGGCTGGCTGGCTGCCTCACTTGCGTTTGGAGCGTGCGAAGTCCTCCCGGGAGATCGGCTTCCCGCCGGACGGCCCCTTTCACGTTTGCGAGGGGGTGCCTGCTTGCGACATGCTGGTGGTTGAGGTGTGCTCACTGGCTGTGGACGCAGGGGAACTGGACACTGCTGCTCGACCCTGCGCCCCGGCATGTGGTGGCGGAGGGGAGCTGCTGTCCCTGGCTGTGACCTCACCGCCACCACCAGCTGGCCCATGAGGTCCACGAGTTGGCCCATACGGGCGTCCATGGACCTCAGCACCCCCAGCACCTCACGCGTGTCTGAAGCAGACCTGACCCATTGTCCTTGGGCCTCTTCATAGGCCCCAAGGACTCTGGCCATTTGAGGCAGGGCATGGCTCCCAGGGGAGGCTGGCGTTTCCCTGACCCTGCTCCTCCTACCAGTCCTGCTGCCACCAGCCTGCCCACTAGCCACATTGCTCACCACGGTCCTCGCTGTGGCTCCCAGGGTGGATCCAGTCGGCCGTGCCACCACCTGCGCTGGGGCTGGTGCCAGCGAAGACGTGGTGGTGGTGGCGGCGGTGGTGGTCGGTGCGGCGATGGTGGCGGTTGCGGCAGTGGCCGCAATGACCGTGGGTGTGGCCGCAACGACAGTGGCAGCAGGGGGC
Organism: Calotriton arnoldi; assembly: GCA_963921515.1. Classification (NCBI taxonomy): domain Eukaryota; kingdom Metazoa; phylum Chordata; class Amphibia; order Caudata; family Salamandridae; genus Calotriton; species Calotriton arnoldi. Next base: position 728,547 of record CAWUFW010007380.1, read on the forward strand.
TGGGAATGTTCAGCAGCCCTGGATGATGGGTTGGTGGGTAGGAGGGGTCCTGGGGAGCGGCTGGGCCCTGCCACACCAGATGGGCCTGCTTGGTGGTCCGTGTCCGAAGAGGAGGACAGATCCTCCAGATCCGTGTGTCCTCGTTGGGGGCTTGTAGGCTGGCTGTGCTGGCTGCTGGCTCCATCCCCAGCATCCAGCAGTTCGTCACCTGTGGAGAGAATGAGATTTGTTATTGTGTTGCACCTGGCGAAGTATGTATTTGTCGTCTGACATTAACAGTTCGTGCAATCTCGTACATGGGTTTCCCGGAGGCGTGTGTGTGGCTGTAGCATTTGTAGTTGTGTGTGCTTGGCAATGGGACTGTGTGCTGTGCACATGTGGCATGGGACGTATTGGCCATGCCGATGGGTGTGTTGCTGTGCCCCTACTTATTGTGACTCTGGTGTATGCGGGCTCCTGGCCCATCCTGGGTCTGGTTTGTACTTTGCTTTTGGGGTTCAAATGGTACGCTTAGGAGCATATGGCAACATGGGGGCCATGCCCCAGATTCACATTTGGGAGGGAATATGCTTTTGGGGTTCAAATGGAACGCTTAGGAACGCATATGGCAACATGGGGGCCATGCCCCAGATTCGCATTTGGGAGGGAATATGCTTTTGGGGTTCAAATGGAACGCTTAGGAACGCATATGGCAACATGGGGGCCATGCCCCAGATTCGCATTTGGGAGGGAATATGCTTTTGGGGTTCAAATGGAACGCTTAGGAACGCATATGGCAACATGGGGGCCATGCCCCAGATTCGCATTTGGGAGGGATATGCTTTTGGGGTTCAAATGGAACAGCTTAGGAACGCATATGGCAACATGGGGGCCATGCCCCAGATTCACATTTGGGAGGGAATATGCTTTTGGGGTTCAAATGGAACGCTTAGGAACGCATATGGCAACATGGGGGCCATGCCCCAGATTCGCATTTGGGAGGGAATATGCTTTTGGGGTACATGCTGTGAGCCATGGGTGCCGAACGTGACATGTGTTGTGGCAGCATGACAGTGCATGGTCTGAGGTGTGTGCATGCCTGACATGGCCTGCATATTTGCTGTCTGTTGTGATTACTGGACATGGCATTGGACGCATCGTTATGAGTGAGTGTTGGTTGTGTGCCAGCCAGCGTATTGCAGTTGTCCCATCTCCTTGGTGTGCGTGCTGCCCTGTGCCATGTGCATCACTGCAGTGCTCGGGGGGTGTGGCCCATGTTGTGTGTTGTTGCTCACAGTGTGGCGTGCGCTTCATTGACTTCTGGCACATGGTTGGTCATGGGCATGTATCTTAGCGTGACTGCTGTATGTGTGGCAGCTGTGCGGATGACATGCCTTTCATGAGACTGGGGCTGACGGATGGGATGGATGGTATGTTGTATGTGCATGGTGTGTCTGTGTGTTTGATGGGTTCAGTGGTGTTCGTGTGCATTTATGTTGTTCCGCTCTGTTGCGTCTAGTGTTGTTTGTCTTACATAGGCGTAGTTGTGGGGTGTGTGGTTGACAGGCAGTAGGGGCTACATGGACAGGACTTCAATGGTGTTTCGGTTGTGTGTGATGAGGTTGCACAGTGGCTGCCGTGTGGTACTATATTCAGTGTGGCTTGTGCATGCAGACGTGGCTCCTTGGGTGTTGCTATGTCTGTGATGGGTTATGTGGGGTGTGAGTCTGTTGTTCATGTCCGTGTGCACATTGTTCACTTGTTCGTGACGGTGGGCGGTGCTGCGTGTTCGTTTGCTACGTGACATGTCCCATGTGTTGGTCGTGTTCCGGTCCTCATGCCTCCAGTAATCCAGCCCTGTCCAGTTTCCCACCTGCAAGTTGTTCGTGCGTGCACTGTACTGGATGCCACATGGCTCTAAGCGGGGGTGCTCCATGTTGCAGGTCTGTGGGGGTGGGGGGTGTTGTGGGTCGTGGGGGTGGCTGGACACCCACTGACACCGATTGCTGTGGACCGTGATGTCTGCCTTTCGGCTGTCGTTGTGCACTGCGGTGGCTGACACGTGGCTGTGGGGTGTGGGGGATGCTCCTCCTTGCTGTGCTGTGGGACTAGGGGCCTGGTGTGTGTTGTACTTGGGCTGTCCACCGTCCCACCCACTGCACTTTGTGTTCCTGCCACTTACCTGTTACTTGTCGGTTAGTGCAGCTGTGGCGGACACATGGGTGTGGTGGGTGCTCGTTGTGGCGCTTCTGGCATATTTGGGGACCTGTTGGTGGTTACGTGGCTGGCTGAGTGTACACATGTCCCCACGTATCTTACAGTTGTTCGGTTTGGGCTGTGTGTGGTGGTGTCTGTTGCATGTGTGTGTGATGTGTTGTGTATTGTGTGCTGGACATGGGGGTGTTTGTCCCTGGGAGCTGTGGCATGGTGGTAGTGCATGTGAGTACATAGCGGTGTGCTGGTATACATTGGTTTGTACTTACCAGCCTCCACTCCCCTGCTAATCCGGCGAGGATCTCCGGATGTATTATGACTCGCACCTTCTCCTCCCACGCTTTGAAGGTCTTGAAGAGCGCGGGATTCCCTCCGCCAGTGACGGCAGCCAGCTCTCTGTTTTTGCCCTCCTTCTTCTTGACCAGGCTCTTGACGTCATTCCAACGTTTGTTTATTTCTCCTCTGTTCCTGGGCAGGGTCCCGACTGCATTGACCTGGTCTACGATCCGGTTCCACATTCTGTTTCTGGTGGCTAGTGGTGTGTGCTGGACCATGTTCCCATAGATTTGTGGGTACACCTTGATGATCTCGTCGACCATGACCGTCAGCTCAATGGGCGTGAACTTGGGCATTCTTTGTGGTGCCATGGTGTTTGTGGTGCTGGTGCGGTGTGTGTTGTGTAATGTGCAGGGGGTTTGTGGTGCAGGTGTTTGGTGGTGGTGGTGGTGGTGGTGGTGGTTGTGATGTGTGCGTTTCTGTGGTGTGCTGCTGTCCTTGCTGTGTCACTGTGTCCTCTCCTCTCCTCTCTGGTTTGCAATGTTGCAAGGGGTTGTGGTCTGTGGGAGTGCTGCTTTTGTACTTACCTATGTGGGTGTGCCCTCATGGTCTGTTGTTTTCAGGTGTGTTGTGTCTGGGGTTCTGGCCTTTGTAGTTTTTGTTTGTCCAGGGGGTGTTTTCGGGATGTGTACTGTGCTTGTGTATTTGTGCGTGCCTTGCTGTGTGGACTTGTTGGCCATGTTGTGTGCTATTGGTTTTGTGAGCGGATGGTTTCTGTGCAGGTACGTGGGCGCCATGGCTTCTGCCGTGTCGATTCTCATCGGCGTTGTTTGCGCTGGCGGGCGGTATATTTGTAGTTTACCCGCGCTCATGGCGGTGCGATCGTAATTTCACGTGCGGTGTGTCGGGCGTGAGGGCGGGCGGTTTTGTGTTGTCGTGCGTGTTTCCGTCCGTGGCGGGCGGTTTGACTCCGACTCGGACGATGGCGGGCGGTATTTTGTGTGATTTTTCCGCCGATGGCGGTTTTCGGTTTGTGTAATCGTAATGGCGTGGTCGGTGTTCAGACGGTGTGTGCGGGCGGATTTTGCCGCTTCCATGCCTGGCGGATTTTTTTACGCCGGGTATCGTAATGGGCCCCATAGATTTTTAAATATATATAAAATAAAATACAATGTATTAAATATATTAAATAATAATATTATTTTTAACAAAACAAATTAAATTTAATATAAATTTTAACTAAATGTTACAAATGAACTTAATTTTAAAAAACGTAAACACACAAATATAATAATTTATACATATACATATATTTAGTTAAAATAATGTATTAACAATTATCTTTATGTAAAAATAACCATTTTATAAGTAATTCAAACATTTAACTTTTATAAAAAATTACAACGTACATTTCACAGTACAATAAATACAACAGTAGGGAAAATGTTGGATAGCGGAGGGGTAAAAATTACTATTCCCACTCCAGTGAGTGCAACAGAAGGGAAAGTGCTGGATAGCGGAGGGGTAAAAATTACTATTCCCACTCCAGTGAGTGCAACAGTAGAGAAAGTGTTGGATAGCAGATAAACAAAAATTGATAAAAACATTTAAACAATTGAACATTTTTAATTAATCTTAAAAATAAATAAACAATATTTTTAAAATATAAGATTAAATACATTAAACATTAACATTAAATATATTAATTACATATAACAAAAAGGTACAACTATTATGTAATTAATAAATACATTCTACAAACAATATATATTAAAAATAAGCAAATACTAACAAACAAAAAAACATTTAAAACATAAATCTATTTATTTATGTCCTACCCTATAACACCACACCATAAAAAAGCAAAATTTTTATTTACATTTATTTCCGTAATTAACATAATTAATAAGGATTTAACAAATTATTATTTATAAAAAAGATTAATAAACATTCATTGAATTACACCATTACCATAATTTATTACTAATTAAATAATTTTTATTAATTAACAACTAATTATTAATTCATCAATTCAAAATAAACTACTTCCCACCCTTCCCATCATTTACACCTATAAACACCACAACACCACAACACACACCTAAAATTAATTGCACAATTACCATTCATTAATTACTAATTAATTAATTCAAAATATTTAACAACTAATTATTAATTTATCAATTAAAAATAAATTACTTACGACCCTTCCCACCATTTTCATCTATAAACACCACAACACACACCTAAAAATAATTACACAATTAACATAATTGATTGCCACTTAATTAATTAAAATTAATTAACAACTGATTATTAAATAATGATTAAAAAATTAATTTACATATTTAACGCATCTCAATTCAACAAATATTAATAAATACAAATTAATCAATAAATGTACTCTAATTAAGTTACTTCCCACCCTATTCCTCTATAAACCCACAACCCGCTACAGTACTAAAAATGCTACTGATTAAAAAATTAATTTACATATTTAACGCATCTCAATTCAACAAATATTAATAAATACAAATTAATCAATACATTTACTCTAATTAAGTTACTTCCCACCCTATTCCTCTATAAACCCACAACCCGCTACAGTACTAAAAATGCAAAATTCTAATAAAAATAAATAATAACTACTAAAAATAATCAATAAATCTTATATAATTAAATTACTTCCCACCCTATTCCCCTATAAACCCACAACCCGCTACGGAACTAAAAATGCAAAATTCAACCAAAAATAATTAAATAACTACTAACATTTTAACACATATAAAATATATACTAATTAACCCCTTCGCTGCTAGGCCTTTTCCCCTCCTGTGCTAAGCCTTTTTTTGGCTATTTGGGGTAGTGCGCGCTTAGTCCCCTGTAACTTTTTGACCACATAAGGTATCCATGCCAAATTTGCGTCCTTTTTTTCTAACATCATGGGGATTGTAAAGGTACCCAGGGTTTGTGGGTTCCCCTGGAGGGGACCCAGAAATTAGTCAAAATACAGCTAAATTTTTTTTTTTTTTGGAAAAAGGCAAAAAAGGGCTACAGATGAAAGCGTCTTGATTTTCCCTGCAAATGGCATCAAAAAGGGGTTGTGGGGATGAAATCACCATCTTCCCAGCTTTCAGGGACAAGCAGACTTTTGTCAGAAAACCAACTTTTTTTACACAGTTTTGGCATTTTTCTGGGACATAGCCTATTTTTGCTATTTTTTGTGCTTTCAACCTCCTTCCAGTTAATGGTAGAAATGGGTATGAAACCAATAATGGATCCTGGAAAGCCATACATTTATGAAAAGTAGACAAAATTCTGAATTCAGCAAGGGGTCATTTGTGTAGATCCTTAAAGTTTTCCTTATAGAAACTAACAGTTAAATAAAGGAAAAATTGAAAATTAGTTGAAAAAAACAGCCATTTGTGTCAACGTTTTCACCTGTAACTTCTTCTAATTATGACAGCTATTTGAAGGCAATATACCGTTATATCCGCTGGACCTTTCTGGTTGTGGGGATATATAGGACTTGTAGGTTCACCAAGAACCCGACGAACCCAGAGCCAATAATTGAGCAACATCTTGCAATGATTTTTTTTAAGTACCGGGTATATAGCAATTATTTTGGGAAAATGTATACATGGAAAAATTGTTATGAAAGACACCTATGTATTTCTGAAATGGGAACAAAATGTAGATTTTAGAAACAGTAGATATTTGCACATTTCCGAAATTGGGAGTACCCATACTAGCATGAGAATTATAGGTCATTTTTCAAAACGACTTATTTTTTACACATTGTCTTTCATTTGGAAGGCAGAAATGCATCGAAAGTCAATAGGTAATAACAGTTGCTCTACAATTCTGTGTTACCCTAAGTCTCCCGATAAAAATGGTACCTCACTTGTGTGGGTAGCCCTTGTGCCCACAACAGGAAATGGCTCAAAATGCAACGTGGACGTACCACATTTTCACAATGAAAAATTACCCTTTTTTTGCAAAGTGCCTAGGTGTAGTTTTTGAACCCTACCTCTGCCGGCACCTAGGGAAACCTAGCAAACCTATACATTTTTGAAAACTAGACACCCAGGGGAATCCAGGATGGGGTGACTTGACTGCCTCCCACCAGGTTCTGTTACCCAGAATCCCTTGCAAACATAAAAAATTGTCAAAAAAATCACATTTTCCCCACATTTCTGTGGTGGAAAGGTCTGGAATCTGCGTGGATCCACAAATTTCCACCCACCCCGCGTTCCCCAAAGTCTAACGAGAAAAATGGTACCTCACTTGTGTGGGTCAGCCTAGTGCCTGCGACAGGAAACGGCGCAAAGCGCAACGTGGTCACACCTCAATTTCGCAGTGAAAAATGACCCTTTTTTGGCAAAGTGCCTAGCTGTAGTTTTTGAACCCTAGCTCTGCCGGCACCTAGGGAAACCTAGCAAACCTATACATTTTTGAAAACTAGACACCCAGGGGAATCCAGGATGGGGTGACTTGACTGCCTCCCACCAGGTTCTGTTACCCAGAATCCCTTGCAAACATAAACAATTGTCAAAAAAACCACATTTTCCCCACATTTCTGTGGTGGAAAGTTCTGGAATCTGCGTGGATCCACGAATTTCCACCCACCCCGCGTTCCCCAAAGTCTTACGAGAAAAATGGTACCTCACTTGTGTGGGTCGGCCTAGTGCCTGCGACAGGAAACTGCGCAAAACGCAACGTGGTCACACCTCAATTTCGCAGTGAAAAATGACCCTTTTTTGGCAAAGTGCCTAGCTGTAGTTTTTGAACCCTAGCTCTGCCGGCACCTAGGGAAACCTAGCAAACCTATACATTTTTGAAAACTAGACACCCAGGGAATCCAGGATGGGGTGACTTGACTGCCTCCCACCAGGTTCTGTTACCCAGAATCCCTTGCAAACATAAAAAATTGTCCAAAAAAACACATTTTCCCCACATTTCTGTGGTGGAAAGTTCTGGAATCTGCGTGGATCCACAAATTTCCACCCACCCCGCGTTCCCCAAAGTCTTACGAGAAAAATGGTACCTCACTTGTGTGGGTCGGCCTAGTGCCTGCGACAGGAAACGGCGCAAAACGCAATGCGGTCCCACCTCAATTTCGCAGTGAAAAATGACCCTTTTTTGGCAAAGTGCCTAGCTGTAGTTTTTGAACCCTACCTCTGCCGGCACCTAGGGAAACCTAGCAAGCCTATACATTTTTGAAAACTAGACACCCAGGGGAATCCAGGATGGGGTGACTTGACTGCCTCCCACCAGGTTCTGTTACCCAGAATCCCTTGCAAACATAAAAAATTGTCCAAAAAACACATTTTCCCCACATTTCTGTGGTGGAAAGTTCTGGAATCTGCGTGGACCCACAAATTTCCACCCACCCCGCGTTCCCCAAAGTCTTACGAGAAAAATGGTACCTCACTTGTGTGGGTCGGCCTAGTGCCTGCGACAGGAAACGGCGCAAAACGCAACGTGGTCACGCCTCAATTTCGCAGTGAAAAATGACCCTTTTTTGGCAAAGTGCCTAGCTGTAGTTTTTGAACCCTACCTCTGCCGGCACCTAGGGAAACCTAGCAAACCTATACATTTTTGAAAACTAGACACCCAGGGGAATCCAGGATGGGGTGACTTGACTGCCTCACACCAGGTTCTGTTACCCAGAATCCCTTGCAAACATAAAAAATTGTCCAAAAAAACACATTTTCCCCACATTTCTGTGGTGGAAAGTTCTGGAATCTGCGTGGATCCACAAATTTCCACCCACCCCGCGTTCCCCAAAGTCTTACGAGAAAAATGGTACCTCACTTGTGTGGGTCGGCCTAGTGCCTGCGACAGGAAACGGCGCAAAACGCAATGCGGTCCCACCTCAATTTCGCAGTGAAAAATGACCCTTTTTTGGCAAAGTGCCTAGCTGTAGTTTTTGAACCCTACCTCTGCCGGCACCTAGGGAAACCTAGCAAGCCTATACATTTTTGAAAACTAGACACCCAGGGGAATCCAGGATGGGGTGACTTGACTGCCTCCCACCAGGTTCTGTTACCCAGAATCCCTTGCAAACATAAAAAATTGTCCAAAAAAACACATTTTCCCCACATTTCTGTGGTGGAAAGTTCTGGAATCTGCGTGGATCCACAAATTTCCACCCACCCCGCGTTCCCCAAAGTCTTACGAGAAAAATGGTACCTCACTTGTGTGGGTCGGCCTAGTGCCTGCGACAGGAAACGGCGCAAAACGCAACGTGGTCACATCTCAATTTCGCAGTGAAAAATGACCCTTTTTTGGCAAAGTGCCTAGCTGTAGTTTTGAACCCTACCTCTGCCGGCACCTAGGGAAACCTAGCAAGCCTATACATTTTTGAAAACTAGACACCCAGGGGAATCCAGGATGGGGTGACTTGACTGCCTCCCACCAGGTTCTGTTACCCAGAATCCCTTGCAAACATAAAAAATTGTCCCAAAAAACACATTTTCCCCACATTTCTGTGGTGGAAAGTTCTGGAATCTGCGTGGATCCACAAATTTCCACCCACCCCGCGTTCCCCAAAGTCTTACGAGAAAAATGGTACCTCACTTGTGTGGGTCGGCCTAGTGCCTGCGACAGGAAACGGCGCAAAACGCAATGCGGTCCCACCTCAATTTCGCAGTGAAAAATGACCCTTTTTTGGCAAAGTGCCTAGCTGTAGTTTTTGAACCCTACCTCTGCCGGCACCTAGGGAAACCTAGCAAGCCTATACATTTTTGAAAACTAGACACCCAGGGGAATCCAGGATGGGGTGACTTGACTGCCTCCCACCAGGTTCTGTTACCCAGAATCCCTTGCAAACATAAAAAATTGTCCAAAAAAACACATTTTCCCCACATTTCTGTGGTGGAAAGTTCTGGAATCTGCGTGGATCCACAAATTTCCACCCACCCCGCGTTCCCCAAAGTCTTACGAGAAAAATGGTACCTCACTTGTGTGGGTCGGCCTAGTGCCTGCGACAGGAAACGGCGCAAAACGCAACGTGGTCACATCTCAATTTCGCAGTGAAAAATGACCCTTTTTTGGCAAAGTGCCTAGCTGTAGTTTTTGAACCCTACCTCTGCCGGCACCTAGGAAACCTAGCAAACCTATACATTTTTGAAAACTAGACACCCAGGGAATCCAGGATGGGGTGACTTGACTGCCTCCCACCAGGTTCTGTTACCCAGAATCCCTTGCAAACATAAAAAATTGTCCAAAAAAACACATTTTCCCCACATTTCTGTGGTGGAAAGTTCTGGAATCTGCGTGGATCCACAAATTTCCACCCACCCCGCGTTCCCCAAAGTCTTACGAGAAAAATGGTACCTCACTTGTGTGGGTCGGCCTAGTGCCTGCGACAGGAAACGGCGCAAAACGCAACGTGGTCACATCTCAATTTTGCAGTGAAAAATGACCCTTTTTTGGCAAAGTGCCTAGCTGTAGTTTTTGAACCCTACCTCTGCCGGCACCTAGGGAAACCTAGCAAACCTATACATTTTTGAAAACTAGACACCCAGGGGAATCCAGGATGGGGTGACTTGACTGCCTCCCACCAGGTTCTGTTACCCAGAATCCCTTGCAAACATAGAAAATTGTCCAAAAAAACACATTTTCCCCACATTTCTGTGGTGGAAAGTTCTGGAATCTGCGTGGATCCACAAATTTCCACCCACCCCGCGTTCCCCAAAGTCTTACGAGAAAAATGGTACCTCACTTGTGTGGGTCGGCCTAGTGCCTGCGACAGGAAACGGCGCAAAACGCAACGTGGTCACACCTCAATTTCGCAGTGAAAAATGACCCTTTTTTGGCAAAGTGCCTAGCTGTAGTTTTGAACCCTAGCTCTGCCGGCACCTAGGGAAACCTACCAAACACACACATTTCTGAAAAGTAGACACCCGGGGGCTTCCAGGGAGGTATGGCTTGCGTGGATCCCCCAACGTTTCCTTACCCAGAATCCCCTGCAAACCTCACATTTAGCTGGAAAAAATCACATTTTTCACACATTTGTGTGTGTGGAAAGTGTGGCATCACTGGCCTCACACAAATTTCCTACCACCCAGCGTTCCCCCAGGTCTCCCGATAAAAATGGTGCCTCACTTGTGTGGGAGGCCCAAGTACCTGCGACAGGCAAGGGCCCACAACGTAGTGAGCGACCTCAAAATTGCCTATCTCAAAACCACCTGGTTTTGCAAGAGTGTCACCTGGGTTTTTGAGCCCTGTGCTCGGCGGCCATCTAGGAAACCTACCAAACCCACACATTTCTGAAAAGTAGACACCCGGGGGCTTCCAGGGAGGTATGGCTTGCGTGGATCCCCCAACGTTTCCTTACCCAGAATCCCTTGCAAACCTCAATTTTAGCTGAAAAAATCACTTTTTTCACACATTTGTGTGTGGGAAAGTGTGGCATCACTGGCCTCACACAAATTTCCTACCACCCAGCGTTCCCCCAGGTCTCCCGATAAAAATGGTGCCTCACTTGTGTGGGAGGCCCAAGTACCCGCGACAGGCAAGGGCCCACAACGTAGTGAGGCGACCTCAAAATTGCCTATCTCAAAACCACCTGGTTTTGCAAGGGAGTCACCTGGGTTTTTGGCCCCGTGCTTGGCGGCCATCTAGGGAAACCTACCAAACCCACACATTTCTGAAAAGTAGACACCCGGGGGCTTCAGGGAGGTATGGCTTGCGTGGATCCCCCAACGTTTCCTTACCCAGAATCCCTTGCAAACCTCAATTTTAGCTGAAAAAATCACTTTTTTCACACATTTGTGTGTGGGAAAGTGTGGCATCACTGGGCTCACACAAATTTCCTACCACCCAGCGTTCCCCAGGTCTCCCGATAAAAATGGTGCCTCACTTGTGTGGGAGGCCCAAGTACCCGCGACAGGCAAGGGCCCACAACGTAGTGAGGCGACCTCAAAATTGCTTATCTCAAAACCACCTGGTTTTGCAAGGGGGGTCACCTGGGTTTTTGGCCCCGTGCTCGGCGGCCATCTAGGGAAACCTACCAAACCCACACATTTCTGAAAAGTAGACACCCGGGGGCTTCCAGGGAGGTATGGCTTGCGTGGATCCCCCAACGTTTCCTTACCCAGAATCCCTTGCAAACCTCAATTTTAGCTGAAAAAATCACTTTTTTCACACATTTGTGTGTGGGAAAGTGTGGCATCACTGGCCTCACACAAATTTCCTACCACCCAGCGTTCCCCCAGGTCTCCCGATAAAAATGGTGCCTCATTTGTGTGGGAGGCCCAAGTACCAGCGACAGGCAAGGGCCCACAACGTAGTGAGGCGACCTCAAAATTGCCTATCTCAAAACCACCTGGTTTTGCAAGGGGAGTCACCTGGGTTTTTGGCCCCGTGCTCGGCGGCCATCTAGGGAAACCTACCAAACCCACACATTTCTGAAAAGTAGACACCCGGGGGCTTCCAGGGAGGTATGGCTTGCGTGGATCCCCCAACGTTTCCTTACCCAGAATCCCTTGCAAACCTCAATTTTAGCTGAAAAAATCACTTTTTCACACATTTGTGTGTGGGAAAGTGTGGCATCACTGGCCTCACACAAATTTCCTACCACCCAGCGTTCCCCCAGGTCTCCCGATAAAAATGGTGCCTCACTTGTGTGGGAGGCCCAAGTACCCGCGACAGGCAAGGGCCCAAAACATTTTTTGATAGGCAATGTTGATGTTGCCTCAAAACGTTTTGTGTCCTTGCCTGTCGCGGCTATGGCCTCCCACACAAGTGAGGCACCATTTTATCGGGAGACCTGGAGGACGCTAGGTGGTAGAAATTTGTGTGAGGCCAGTGATGCCACACTTCCCACACAAATGTGTGAAAAAGTGATTTTTCAGCTAAAGTGAGGTTTGCAGGGATTCTGGGTAGGAAACGTTGGGGATCACGCAAGCCATACTCCTGGAAGCTCCAGTGTCTACTTTCAGAAATGTGTGGGTTTGGTAGGTTTCCTAGATGGCCGCCGGCACGAGCCAAAACAGGTGACCTGCAAAACCAGGTGGTTTGTGAAGGCCATTTTGAGGTCGCCTCAATACGTTGTGGGCCTTGCCTGTCGCGAGTACTGGGCCTCCCACACAAGTGAGCACCATTTTATCGGGAACCTGAGGCGCTGGGTGGTAGAGATTTGTGTGAGGCCAGTGATGCCACACTCCCACACACAAATGTGTGAAAAAGTGATTTTTCAGCTAAAAGTGAGGTTTGCAGGAGATTCTGGAGTGAAGCGTTGGAGATCCACGTAAGCCATACCTCCCTGGAAGCCCGAGTGTCTACTTTTCAGAAATGTGTGGGTTTGGTAGGTTTCCTAGATGGCCGCCGAGCACGGGCCAAAACCAGGTGACCCCCTTGCAAAACCAGGTGGTTTTGTGAAAGGCCATTTTGAGGTCGCCTCAATACGTTGTGGGCCCTTGCCTGTCGCAGGTACTTGGGCCTCCCACACAAGTGAGGCACCATTTTATCGGGAGACCTGGGAGACGCTGGGTGGTAGGAAATTTGTGTGAGGCCAGTGATGCCACACTTTCCACACACAAATGTGTGAAAAAGTGATTTTTCAGCTAAAAGTGAGGTTTGCAGGGGATTCTGGGTAAGAAACGTTGGGGATCCACGCAAGCCATACCTCCTGGAAGCCCCGAGTGTCTACTTTTCAGAAATGTGGGTTTGGTAGGTTTCCCTAGATGGCCGCCGAGCACGGGCCAAAACCCAGGTGACTCCCTTGCAAAACCAGGTGGTTTTGTGAAAGGCCATTTTGAGGTCGCCTCAATACGTTGTGGGCCCTTGCCTGTCGCGGTACTTGGGCCTCCCACACAAGTGAGGCACCATTTTTATCGGGAGACCTGGGGAACGCTGGGTGGTAGGAAATTTGTGTGAGGCCAGTGATGCCACACTTCCCACACAGAAATGTGTGAAAAAGTGATTTTTTCAGCTAAAAGTGAGGTTTGCAGGGGATTCTGGGTAAGAAACGTTGGAGGATCCACGCAAGCCATACCTCCCTGGAAGCCCCAGTGTCTACTTTCAGAAATGTGTGGGTTTGGTAGGTTTCCTATGTGGCCGCCGAGCCCCGGGCCAAAAGCCCAGGTGACCCCTTGCAAAACCAAGTCATAATGAGATAATGTGTTGTTTATTTCTGCAGCGTGAAAATGTTGGCACAATATTGCAAGGAAAATGTGACAGACATTTTGAGGTTTGCAGGACATTGTGGGTACCATAACTTGTTGGGATCCACAAGAGAGATATCACCATGTACTCCCATGGGTGTTTCGTTTACGACAATATCTACAGTTGGTAGGTTATTCTTAGACGGAATGTACACCTTGGCAGACAGACTAAAAAGACAAAGATTACTGCACAGCCATCTATTCCTCAAGCACACACACACATACTGGTTGGATTTGGCACGAGGGCAAGTGATGGTTCAGTATATACAATTTTATTAACAAGAGATTTCACAAAAATGAAATGCACTGTCAATAATTGAAAGGACAAAAAACGGAACCAGTGACTCGCAGCTCGTGAGCTGTAAAGCCACGTCAAGGCCCCAACCGCTTTACAGGCCATTCACACACCTTTCATACGTGATACACACAAGACCATTCACACCCCCAGGCACGAAACAAACACATTACAACATTCACAAAAAGGGACAAGGTACACCCTGCTTGAGAAAGACAAAAAAAAAATATTACTGCACAACCATCTAATCCTCAAGCACACACACACATACTGGTTGGATTTGGCACGAGGGTGAGTGATGGTTCAGTATATACAATTGTATTAACAAGTGATTTCACAAAAATGAAATGCACTGTTAATAATTGAAAGGACGAGAAACTGAACCATTGACTCACAGCTCGTGAGCTGTAAAGCCACGACAAGGCACCAACCTCTTTACAGGCCATTCATACACCTTTCATACGTGTGACAAATACAAAACCATTCACACCACCAGCCGCGGGCCCATCACATTACAACACTCACACCAGCAGACAGCGCCATTCAAGGGCCCATCACTTTCACACGCCCACATTCCTAACACAGCAACAACACAACCTGATGGATTGCGTGGAGTGTCGCTCGGCTAGCAGTGTGTGTAGTGACCAGCAGCAAGTCACTACTCACACACTGCCAGCCGAGCGCCACTCCACGCACACCACCAGCCAAGCACCAGCCTACACACACCACCATCACATTTAGGATTTTTTTATACAAAAAAGAAAACACAAACAAATTGCAAATAGATACAAATCTACTAACACAAAATCAGAAACATTGCACTAATGCCAACCTTGAAACAGAACAACAATTCTTAAACATTACAGACCAGGCAGTTCACTTTACCACTCATGGTTGCTCCCAATAATTCTTTTGCTTGTGGTACGCTCTATAACAAGCAGGCACACACAGCCCAGGGTTAGAAGGACACTCAGGGCAGTACATACGAGTCTCCTTCCGCGTACCTCTTCGCCAACAGACTCTACATCTCCTAGTGGGAAAGTCTTTTGAGGATGTAGGAGGAATGTGATCAGGAAAGTGGCGATCTTTCAATCGAGCCACATCCTCCACCACTCCAACTCTAGGAACACTTGCCTGTTCCACAACAACAAGGCTGCCTATGACAGACTCCTGAAACTGAACAAAAGTCAACTTTGACGCAGGAGAACACTCCTTGAACACAACAAAAGCATTGAAAGTTGCTAAATTGAAGAGATGGATGGCCAACTTCTTATACCAAATGTAAGACTTACGAATAGCAGTGTAAGGTTCCAACCTCTGATCTACTCTATCAACACCACCCATGTGCTTATTGTAGTCTAAAATGCACACAGGTTTGCGCACTTCAGCAATCTGACCCCAAACAGCCACAGGTGAAGTACTCTCATCATGGATGGTAGTCAGCATGTACACATCCCTCCTGTCCACAAATTTCACAGCTAGCAGTTCCTCACTACGCAAGGCACTGCACTGTCCCCTCTGAAGTTTTTGCAAACAAGCTCTTTTGGATAACCTTTACGGTTAGAGCGGATTGTGCCACAAGCAAAAGTGTCCACTTTGAACAATTCCTTAAACAATTGCACAGCAGTGTAGAAGTTATCAATGTACAAATGGTGGCCTCTGTTAAACAGTCCTCTAGCAAGTTCCCACACAATTTTCTCTGAAACTCCTACTAAAGTGGACGGACAACCAGGGGGTCAATAGTGGAATCCCTACCAGTGTACACACGCAAATTAAAAACATATCCTGTCCTACTCTCAGACAACATATACAGCTTAATTCCATAGCGTGCCCTCTTGCTAGGAATGTACTGCCTAAAAACCAAACGGCCCTTGAACAGCACCAAAGACTCATCAATAGATATTTCTTTCCCTGGAGTATAGATCTCTGAAAATCGATCTACAAAGTGATCAAGAACAGGCCGAATCTTAAAAAGACGGTCACATTCAGGGTGATCTCGTGGCAACGCCAAACCATTATCAACAAAATGCAGCATCCGAAGCAAAAGTAAATACCGATCACGAGTCATAACTGCAGGAAATATGGCCGTTGCCATCAAGGGACTGGTAGACCAATATGAACTCATGGACGGCTTCCTTATCAAACCCATCAAAAAAGTCAAACCCAAAAACTTCTTCATCTCTTCCAGATTTGTGGGACTCCACCGGGTAGCTCTAGAATGGGGCCTAAGTCTGGCACTGTTGTCCCTCAAAAACTGTTCAGCATACAAATTAGTCTGCTCAACAATCTCACCCAAAAATACATCATCCATAAACAACTGAAAATACTGTATAGGCAAATAATGTTCACAATCCACTCTACACCCTGCATAACCACTAAAGGCAGGCAACACCGGCTGCACCATGTTTGGATCAACCCAGAGTCCAGCACTTCCAGTAGGAAGCCTAGCAGCCCCAGGCTGCAATCCAGATGCCTCTTGCACCATCGGCACATTAGTATCCTCCTCTAAATCAGGCACTTCATCTGCACTGAGAGTACCTTCATCATCCGATGATTCCATGTGGAGAGAAAACTCACTGCCTGAATCTTCCCCTCCCTCCTCTCCCTCAGACGCACTGTCAGTCTCATAATCCTGCTCAGAGGAAGATTCAAGAAGCAAACCAACCACCTGCTGAGCAGTAATTCTACGGCTAGCCATAATGCTTACTAATAAAGGTTACTTGTCAAACAAGTCAACAACAACAAACCCTTTGTAAAAAAAAAAAAGAAATAAACAAAATGTAGATTTATCACAAAGACCTATATACTCCAACACTATACCACTCACGTGACAGAAGCAGCTAGACTCACCACCACCTACTCTGCACAGACACAGTAAGGATCAACAATATCCCACTAAAAAAGAAGAAGAAAAAAATTACACATAAGACAATGCAAAACATCGCAAAGAATTTCATGCTCTGAACACTAACAAATATGCTGCCATTATGGCACCACTTACAAAAAAATTCATTCATGCATGACAATAATACTCATTTGGAGTACACACAACAAAAATATTTTTCTTACCAAATAAATGCAATTACGCAAAACTGCAGAACCACAACTGCCGAAACCGCAAACAGGAATCAAAAGCTTTACACTAGAATAAAAAGGAGGAAAAAAAACATTACAATCACATATGCAAATAATGCACCAGTCCACACACAATCCACCAGCCAAGCTAAGGGGTAGTTGGGCCTAACAGTATAAATAAAATATTCACACCCGTAAAGGGGAGCAACCCTTGCCCTTTTGGCCACTCCCCAACACAAAAATTAAAAAAACCCTGGTGCCTAGTGGGCATTCCTGCTGCACAATCACATGATCGTGCAGCAGGAATGCACAAAAGAGGCATCGGGGGAAAGGAAAACCATTTCCTTTCCCTCGATGCCTCTTTTGATACAAACCCCCCCTCCCCGAGCCAAACCTCACCTGATTTCCCCGACGCGCTGGAAGCAAATGGCTTCCAGCGCGTCGGGAAGAAAGGAAACCCTCAATGATGTCAGCGCGCTGACGTCATTGATGGGGCGAGGGGAGGCAGGGAAGCCCTTCCCCTGCCTCCCCCAAAAAAACCTAACGATCAGATTCTCACGGGGGAGCGCCAGCGCTTCCCCGTGGGTGGTCTTATGACGAGCTGGACTCGTCACGAGCACTGTGTGCCATGACGAGTCCAGCTCGTCACTAAGCACCGAAGGGGATAAAGGGTCAGAGCAGGATCTCAGCGGCAGACGAGGAGAAGGAACCTCCTGGTCACAGGAACTACACGAGCATTGCGCTCAAGAAATTCAAGGATGCAAAGACCTCCATCAAGGATTACAGCTAACTTTTCAGGGTGTAAATGGAGAGAAGGCACATCTGCCCTGCATATTTATCCACGAAGATGCCACCGTTTTGTGCAATACCTCTACTCAACTGGAGTGCTTTCTACTGGCTAATCAGTAAGTGCTACCTCGTTGGGTAAATGTATAGTGCCTTTCCTACACTACAGCTGCGTAAAGGACCAGAAGAATTGTCTCCAGTGACCTGTGTGTCTGTAACTTTGCCACCGCGCCGAAAGTGCCGGGGTCCTTTGAGTAAGCTGTCCATCATAGTGGGGAAAGGGCGGGCATACGTTGCATACCGCTAGTGTATGTGTGGCGGGGCTTCTAAGCCCGTTCACATGCCTCTTGTTTATAAAGGGTCAGAGCAGGATCTCAGCGGCAGACGAGGAGAAGGAACCTCCTGGTCACAGGAACTACACGAGCATTGCGCTCGAGAAATTCAAGGATGCAAAGACCTCCATCAAGGATTACAGCTAACTTTTCAGGGTGTAAATGGAGAGAAGGCACATCTGCCCTGCATATTTATCCACGAAGATGCCACCGTTTTGTGCAATACCTCTACTCAACTGGAGTGCTTTCTACTGGCTAATCAGTAAGTGCTACCTCGTTGGGTAAATGTATAGTGCCTTTCCTACACTACAGCTGCGTAAAGGACCAGAAGAATTGTCTCCAGTGACCTGTGTGTCTGTAACTTTGCCACCGCGCCGAAAGCGCCGGGATCCTTTGAGTAAGCTGTCCATCATAGTAGGGAAAGGGCGGGCATACGTTGCATACCGCTAGTGTATGTGTGGCGGGGCCAAACGAGCGGGGCTTCTAGGCCCGTTCACATGCCTCTTGTTTATAAAGGGTCAGAGCAGGATCGCAGCGGCAGACGAGGAGAAGGAACCTCCTGGTCACAGGAACTACACGAGGATTGCGCTCGAGAAAATCAAGGGTGCAGAGACCTCCATCAAGGATTGTCTCCAGTGACCTGTGTGTCTGTAACTTTGCCACCGCGCCGAAAGCGCCGGGATCCTTTGAGTAAGCTGTCCATCTTAGTAGGGAAAGGGCGGGCATACGTTGCATACCGCTAGTGTATGTGTGGCGGGGCCAAGCGAGCGGGGCTTCTAGGCCCGTTCACATGCCTCTTGTTTATAAAGGGTCAGAGCAGGATCGCAGCGGCAGACGAGGAGAAGGAACCTCCTGGTCACAGGAACTACACGAGGATTGCGCTCGAGAAAATCAAGGGTGCAGAGACCTCCATCAAGGATTGTCTCCAGTGACCTGTGTGTCTGTAACTTTGCCACCGCGCCGAAAGCGCCGGGATCCTTTGAGTAAGCTGTCCGTCATAGTAGGGAAAGGGCGGGCATACGTTGCATACCGCTAGTGTATGTGTGGCGGGGCTTCTAGGCCCGTTCACATGCCTCTTGTTTATAAAGGGTCAGAGCAGGATCGCAGCGGCAGACGAGGAGAAGGAACCTCCTGGTCACAGGAACTACACGAGGATTGCGCTCGAGAAAATCAAGGGTGCAGAGACCTCCATCAAGGATTACAGCTAACTTTACAGGGTGGCAATGGAGAGAAGGTACATCTCCACGCTCACGAAGATGCCACCGTTTTGTGCAATACCTCTACTCAACTGGAGTACTTTCTACTGGCTAATCAGTAAGTGCTACCTCGTTGGGTAAATGTATAATGCCTTTCCTACACTACAGCTGCGTAAAGGACCAGAAGAATTGCAGGATCGCAGCGGCAGACGAGGAGAAGGATTGCGCTCAAGAAAATCAAGGGTGCAGAGACCTCCATCAAGGATTGTCTCCAGTGACCTGTGTGTCTGTAACTTTGCCACCGCGCTGAAAGCGCCGGGATCCTTTGAGTAAGCTGTCCATCATAGTAGGGAAAGGGCGGGCATACGTTGCATACCGCTAGTGTATGTGTGGCGGGGCCAAACGAGCGGGGCTTCTAGGCCCGTTCACATGCCTCTTGTTTATAAAGGGTCAGAGCAGGATCGCAGCGGCAGACGAGGAGAAGGAACCTCCTGGTCACAGGAACTACACGAGGATTGCGCTCGAGAAAATCAAGGGTGCAGAGACCTCCATCAAGGATTGTCTCCAGTGACCTGTGTGTCTGTAACTTTGCCACCGCGCCGAAAGCGCCGGGATCCTTTGAGTAAGCTGTCCGTCATAGTAGGGAAAGGGCGGGCATACGTTGCATACCGCTAGTGTATGTGTGGCGGGGCTTCTAGGCCCGTTCACATGCCTCTTGTTTATAAAGGGTCAGAGCAGGATCGCAGCGGCAGACGAGGAGAAGGAACCTCCTGGTCACAGGAACTACACGAGGATTGCGCTCGAGAAAATCAAGGGTGCAGAGACCTCCATCAAGGATTACAGCTAACTTTACAGGTTGGCAATGGAGAGAAGGTACATCTCCACGCTCACGAAGATGCCACCGTTTTGTGCAATACCTCTACTCAACTGGAGTACTTTCTACTGGCTAATCAGTAAGTGCTACCTCGTTGGGTAAATGTATAATGCCTTTCCTACACTACAGCTGCGTAAAGGACCAGAAGAATTGCAGGATCGCAGCGGCAGACGAGGAGAAGGATTGCGCTCAAGAAAATCAAGGGTGCAGAGACCTCCATCAAGGATTACAGCTAACTTTACAGGGTGGCAATGGAGAGAAGGCACATCTCCACGCTCACAATCCCGCCCTAGTGGGCATTCCTGCTGCACGATCACATGATCGTGCAGCAGGAATGCACAAAAGAGGCATCGGGGGAAAGGAAAACCCTTTCCTTTCCCTCGATGTCTCTTTTGAATCAAACCCCCCTCCCCGAGCCAAAACTCACCTTATTTCCCCGACGCGCTGGAAGCAAATGGCTTCCAGCGCGTCGGAAGAAAGGAAACCCTCAATGATGTCAGCGCGCCTCGCGCGCTGGCGTCATTGATGGGGGCGGGGGCGGGGGAGGCAGGGAAGTCCTTCCCCTGCCTCCTAAAAAACCCCGACGATCGGATTCCCACGGGGGAGCGCCAGCGCTTCCCCCGTGGGTGGTCTTATGACGAGCTGGACTCGTCATGAGCACACGAGCACTGTGTGCCATGACGAGTCCAGCTCGTCATAAGCATGGAAGGGGTTAATAAAAAATCAATATTTTTAACATCTATATTTTTTCAAACAATATTTAACACTTCAATATTTTTTGCATCGATATTACTTACCCAAAATCACCACAATATTTTTTCTTTCGATATTCTTGACCAACAATATTTTTACCACGATATTTGTGCACAGCGATATTTTTACATCGATATTCTGTCTCTGCACCGAATAAACATGTAGCAAGTGTAGTATTGGTGTGTCACCATATCATCCTTACAGGTCCACGCCCATCAGAAGAATGAAATTTGGCAGACCATCGTCCGGGCTGTAAGATCTGTGGGGGTCTTCAAACGCCGCGTCCGCCACTGCCAGAAGAGGTGGCAGGACCTCCGTGGCTGGACACAGAGGATTGCAAGAGTCCAGCTGAAGCTGTCACCTCCTCGCAAAAGGGGTGGACGGCGGACCCTGACCCCCCACATGCTCCGGATACTGACGGTGGTCTTCCCTGACCTGGATGGGCAGTTGAAGGCCAGACAGCAGCAAGGAGGGGGTGAGTATGCGCCATATTGCTGAACTATGTTTGACATGCTTGTTGCACTCCCTCAGCCCGGTAACCCTCTCACAGGTCGTCTGTCTGCTGAGACACCACTTTTGTGGCAAAATGTAATGATGCCCCATTATCATCCGATGCCCACGTGTGTCCCTTTCCATCTGTGACATGTGTCACCTAGGTCCTGTGTATTTGCTGTAGTCCAAGGTTAATGTGATCAGCACCATATACAACAGGTGCAGTGAGTTGACCATCATGAGTGATGTAATTGTCTGACATGTGTCAGCACATGGACTGAAATATGACCTGTACTCTGTGTGGAACATACATATATGTTCAAAATGGTGATCTAGGTGCACACACATTTGTGAAAAATATCCTACACGCCTGTGCAGCAGGTGAGACCAATGTTGATGCCTCAGACAAATGAAATGTGTAGTCACCTGCATAGTGCTCTGTGTAATCACATGTACCACATGGACCAAGGACAGGTATGCCATCTCAGGCCATCTGAGACACTGTCACATCAGATTTTTTGTGTTTCAGGCAACACTTTCACCATTGTAAATTTGAAAATCCTGTGTCAGACTCTGTGACAGTGTGTACAGGCAGAGCTTTTTTAAATACACAGGTGGCAAATATATGAAATATGGACAGACATCTAATGTATGGAATGTGGCTCAGATACACAGGACAAAACATGTGCGTGTCATCCCTTGACTCTGTATAATGGTGGCTTCAACATATATGTGTATGCTGCATTACTTTCTTCTTGAGAGCTCTAAAAAAGTTCATGTAGACAGATTTGTTAATTCATATACTCCAATGTCTAAGTAGAACAACGTGAGCTTGTCAAAGTCTTTAAATGGTATGTAGCACGTAGGGGACATGTATACTTGACCACTACAGATGTTGCTTTAACAGTGGCTACATGATTGTGACACAGTGCTGACTTTAAAGTTGTGATTCACTGCCCCTGTAACAAGAGTCAGTACAGACTGTTTAGCCAGACAGGCCAGTGGCATAGTATGCCACATGAAAATTTGTGAGGATGCAGTATTTGTACTTGTCTGTTGTCCTGCATGCAGACCATTATAGCATTGACGTTCAAGACATAAGCCCATCATGATGACTGGGGATGGAAGTATGTTCATCATGTCAACTTATGAATTTGTCCATCCCATTTGCTGTGTCACTTCTAGACTCCCTTGCATGAGATGAGACATGTTTGTAATGACACATGACACTCAGGAGCATTACAGATCAGACAACAGGCAAAATAGTGCGTTGGTGGACATGTATTTAGTGGTATTTCAAATACATCTAACAGATGGTTCCATTGCCATTATGTGTTTGGGAACCATGGTTTACTGGCAGACTGACAAGTGCCATGTTCACATATGTGTAATGAATATAAAATGTGCCATTAACATTATGCAAGGGCTTGCTCTGTGATGTGTTGTGTTAAAACTCATGTGTCAAGTCTATGCAGATGACTGATGTGAATCTCTTTCTCATCCTTGTTCACAGCATCATCTACGGCTACTGGAGGAGACAGTTCCACGGACCAAGAGGAAGTGGCTAGCCAGACTGGGTCTACTGTGGAGGAGGAGGAGGGACCCAGTGGCACGGAGGGTGACGGGAGCCACACCGAGGGCCGGTCAGAAACATCGACATCTGCAGAGGACCAATCAAGCTCCAGTGATGACTCCCTTGTGGTGGTGGGTGTTACCATAGCAGAGGCCACAACATCAGAGTCTGCCCCCGCCACCACCACCATCTCCACCCTCACAGCTGCTGTTATTCCAAGTGTCCGTGGACCCTTCCGTGTTAGGGAGCATGTCTCCTTCAGGCCGGGCACCGCACCCCCTGCATCTGTCACCCCTGCTGCCCTGAGTGTGGAGTCTGTGGATTTGATAAAACAGATACATGTGGGGCAGACATCATGCTGAGTGTCCTCCATGCACACACCAGTCTTTTGACACAATTGGTGTCATACATGGAGGGCATCTCATCAGACATGTCTGCCCTACAGCGAACAAATCAGTCCATGGCCTTCTTACTGACGGCAGCAGTGTCCCTCCTACAGCAGTCCTTCACCCCTCCTACCTCTGCCCCATCCACAGTCCCCACTATCCTACCTGACCCAAGCACACTCACACAGGCACATGATGCGCACACACCAACAGACACAAGCAGCACACAGCCACCATAAACAAAGACCAAAAAAACACGCACGCATACTCAGAGGACTGACATCACACACACAGAGGAGAGGGCAAAAAAACACACACCCATCCACAACCACTCCACATTCCTCAGCTACCTCTCCCTCAAAAACCCCTACCCTTGACTCTTCTGCAACCCCCCCTTCCCAGAGGGTCTTCCTCTGTGACCTTGGCCTCTTCCCCACTGATACATCAGACCAGACTCACAAGGGGAAGAGGAAATCCCACCGCACAGAGGGGCCGATTCCGATCTCGGCCGGTAGGGCTCCGAATCGGATTCAGCTTTACCGGATCCGATTCGGAGCCCTGTTTCCCGACCGATCCGTACGCGCGTCCGGACGAGCGAGTACGATGCGAAATCGCCGACCGACTCGTCCGGGCATCCCGACCGCTCCGACCGACTCGTTCCCGGCTCGAACCGCACCGACCGACTCGCTCGGACTCGACTCGCACCGCGCAATGGAGACGTTTCCCGGCCGGGTGAGTACGATGCGCGCCGCGAGCAGTCCGACCGAGCCGCGCACTCCGGCTCGAAAGAGCTGTCGGAGCCGTACTTTGGGGGTCCGTGTCGGACCCTCCTGTACGCGTAGCCGCGGAGTCGCACACAGGGGGGACCCATGGGTCCCCCCTACCTGTGCGTGTACGGCGCGAATCGCTTCGCCGCGTACCCGCTGTAGGGGGCGCACTTGTCCGACTCGCACCCATTGAGTCAATGGGAGCCCGCGTACGCGTTGCTCGACCGGCTCCCATTGACTTCAATGGGAGTCCGACCGACTCGGGTCCGATGGCATACGTGCGCATCGTACTCGTTCGGTCGGACTGCACGGGTCCGATTCGGTCGGAAATCTCTCCGGGTCCGGCTCGGTCAGAGAAATTTCCGGCCCGAATCGGAATCGACCCCAGAGAAGAGATCCACCCCTGTACGCACACCCTCCCCTAAGAGTAGGAACACTGAGCCCCCCACCCATACATCCCCCAGAACGAAGAAATCAAAAACCCCACCACCATCCCACACTTCCACCACAAAATCTACTTCCTCCCAAGCCCAGGCCACCCCTCCCAAAGTTCACACATCACAACCCATCCCAGTTTCACCCACAGACCATTACACCATCTCCAAGATGATGAGGCCCTCCCCCCCACCACAAGCACTTCCCCTCCCACAACACCATACCTTCTGTCTGTTCCGGACACTGCAGTGGAGCCCCCGCCCCCTCAATCAGACCTGTCCACTGCAGTGTAGCCCCCACCCACTCAATCAGACCTGCCCACTGTAGTGGATCCCGACACTCCAGTAGCCCTCATCCCTCCCACAACCCAAACTGGTACACCCTAGTCCTGTCCCTGTGGTGCCTGGCATGCCCCTAAAGATGCCCCTCCAAGGGGAGATGTCCCCTAGTTGTAGCAGTGCAGGTAAGCGAGGGAGGAAAAATCATTTGGATTACCCCCTAAAGGACTCCATAAAATGGACTGGCCACCGGCCTTATTGTTCTTCATGTTTCTGAATTTGTAATAAAAATGCTGAATAAAGCATTTTTTTTTCTTTTGTAGATTTGCATTTCGTGTACCTAATTTTGTTAATAAGTCTAATGAAATTGCTGTTGAAATCTTGTTTTGTGAATATAATGAATTAGCGATGTGATGGACTGCATGTGGTCCATGGTATATGTGTCCTATTACAGTATGTATCAGAGTCATCATTGACTACAATTGCAGGTTGTCATGATCCACAATATTTTGGACAAGGAGTGTGACATGCTTTTAACAACCCCCCATCTTCGACTTACACTTTTGCACATAGGTCGTGCTGACATTTGTACACATTGTACAAGTTTTTAACGGTACAACTGTCGACAATGGACATGCAGAATAGCACATTGATGATGAACAAGTCATCTGCCTCATCAGTACAACTTGGTAAACATGAAGTTTGACTACGTGCAGATGACTTTGGAGACACACATATACACAGGCTGATGGAAACAAAGTATTCTGTGTGTTGTAATTGTTGGATCCATGTCCGAGTCTCATTCTGACATGGTAGACCCCTGCAAAGGCAAAGCTTGACACAGCTGACCTTCCACAGTAGTGAAATCATTTCATGGAAGTGTGTTAATATGTGAGATATCTTGAGCCCATGGTGTGTGTCATGTGAGCATGAATCTCTGTTTTCAAACCTCCTTTCCTACCAAGACTGTAGTCCCTGCAGATGTTCCTGTTTGAGAAGCTTTATGTGTGCCGAGTAGTCCAGTGCTTTCTAGGACTATTTGACTTTGAGTGTCCAAGATGTGGGTGCACCAGTAGAATGGAGTCATTATGGTGACATCCCTGGTTGGGTTGAGACAAGGGCCTGCACTGTGAGCAAACTCACATGTGACACATTTTTGATTCCCCGAGTCACATTTGTGCTAGCAACATCAGAGTGTTTTTAATCTGTCATCTGTTTTTGCAAGTTTGGCACTTGCATGTGTCTATGACTGCTCACACTCAGCAGATACTACCCTTCACTGTAGCCTGATGGCAACATGCCTTATTTGTAGGTCTCCTTGAGTGATTTAATTATTCTGAGACAGTCTTAAAGTACCAAATGTGTCCAATACATATCACGTTATGCACATGTACTCCATCTTAAATGGATGTACAAATTTCCCATGTGTTATGTCTTGCTATGTGTATTGTGTTTCTGAAACACAGATCCCACCACCACCCCTGGCGTTGTCAACAGTGCAGGAAGATTAGCCTACACATTTGCCTGTGCATTGGAGCCTACTGGCACAGTTGTTGTATCCCCTATCTGGTGAGCCATGTGTCTTCCAAGTCTTCTGCAGTACACACTCAGCATTGGCAATTTGACAATAGTGATGATCGGCACATAATACAGCTTTTGTAGTTAGATGCAGAGTTGATGTGATGGACATGCAAACAAGTTAACATTGTAAATGGTCTGATCTTGAGTTGTGTGCAACGCACATAGTCAACACATGTTGACTGTCTCATACGTTGTAGTTGGTCCATGCATTTCTACACAGCAAGTAGGAATCTTGTCTACACATGTAGCGCTGACAGTTGTGACACAACCACTTCATGTTTGTTGCAGTGGGAGGCTCATGAATCTATTTTGAATGTCTGTGGACTTGTGTGGTGTCGTGGGCAGTCTCCTGTGTGCTTCATTGTACACTAACTCATCAAAATGTAATTCTTCTGTGAGTGTGTTTACTCCTGTTTCCCTGCAGGGTTTGAGTATGTGTTGTTGTGGACAGATGCTGTGAATTTGTGTCCTATACATATGTGTGTCTGGCACCTCTTGTTCAACCATCAAATGTGTGTGTCTTAGTATGTGGCGTGCTGGGTGTACCTTGCTGATACAGAGATTGCCACATTGGTCATACACAACAATACATGGACCCATGTTTGTATTGTGATCACAATGATGTGTGGTCAATAATGTATACTTCGTCATACAGCCAGTGATCCACATTGTCATGGGTGCCTATGCAATGTCACCTGTCAATGTAGGCTTAGATGAGGCCCATTGCTGCTGATCAAGGTGTGTGGTGTTTAGACTGTCCAAATGTGACTTGTCTCCTGGCAAGGCCCCTACCTACAATGTGGCCTCACATTATGGGCCATGCCCTGGGAGTAATGTTTGGGTATGTGAGATGACAGTGGTTCTTACAAGGCACGTGACACAGTGCGCAAGATTGAGTGTGCTCAAAAGTATGGCCCACATCCTAATTTGGCATCACAGAGGGTCAACAGATAGGATACTGTCACCACAGTGTTGTAGCCTTGAGGGTACTGCGGAGGAGAGTCAGTCTCTTGATGTATTGTTTGGTGTTCCACCAAGCTTGTTCCGCATGCGACTCTTGTGCACCCGCTCATCAAACAATCCCTGATTGCCCATATTCACTATCCCAATTCATGGAATACTTCCGGATTGTTCTCAACATGCATATGTCTCAGTGGAGTTCAGCCCCCCATTGTGTGTGTTGGCCCAGCCTAGAAACACTTCCACACACATGTTGTGTTTGACTGCAGTGTGTGGCTGGTTGGTTGTCTTTGTGCATCTTCACCCATGTAATTCAACTGTCTTTGAAGGGCATTGAGTGGATGTTTTGTTTACTTTTTTTCTCTATTGGCCTCGGACTCCTACATCTTCACTCTGCACATTCCTTGTGTTTTGCATTTCAACTTGCTGCCACCGTGTGGAACTGGATCTCATCAAAACTGTAGTTTCAGATTGAATCCTTTGTATTTGTGTCTGTTTGTGACAAAAATGTGTGTTTAAGCATCTTGGATGGTCACATGTTACATTGTCCAATTGAACATTGCTGGCAGTGTTAGCCCCAAGAGCACTGACTGGCTGCACATGGCTGAGGGTATGTAACACACACAACAATGTTTGCCTCAACAGTTCTGTTGTTGTTCGGCACACAACCACTAGTTTATCACTACATTGCTTGTGGGTTTGGGCCTAAAAAATACATAATTGCTTGAACATGCTGGGGGTGTGAGACCTACATTCACCTTTTTGTCACTACAGTGATGGGGGGTTATACCCCATAACCCCTATGTGTTTGACAATGCTGGGGGATTGAACCCCACACTCACCTTTTTGTCACTACAGTGATGGGGGGTTATACCCCATAACCCCTATGTGCTTGACAATGCTGGGGATTGAACACCACACTCACCTTTTTGTCACTACAGAGATGGGTGGTTTGTCCAACATATCACTTTATGTGTCACTTTTGCAGGCAGTTTACACACAAAACACAATTTTGGCATGACAGAACTGGGGGAGTGTTTAGCATCCACCCCCTATGGGGTTGACAATGCTGGTAGTGTTAGAAATCCATCCCCCTATGGGTAGAGAATGCTGGTAGTGTTAGACATCCACCCCCTATGGGGTGGACAATGGTGGGGGTGATGGACATCCACCCCCTATGGGGTGGCCAATGCTGATAGTGATAGACCTCCACCCCCTATGGGGTGGCCAATGCTGGTAGTGATGGACATCCAGCCCCTATGGGGTGGCCAATGCTGATAGTGATAGACATCCACCCCCTAAGGGGTGGCCAATGCTGGTAGTGATAGACATCCACCCCCCTATAGGTAGAGAATGCTGGGAGTGATAGACATCCACCCCCCTATAGGTAGAGAATGCTGGGAGTCATAGACATCCACCCCCCTGTAGGTAGAGAATGCTGGGAGTGATAGACATCCACCCCCTATGGGGTGGCCGATGCTCGTAGTGATAGATATCCACCCCCTATAGGTAGAGAATGCTGGTAGTGATAGGCATCCACCCCCTATGGGGTGGACAATGCTGGTAGTGATAGACATCCATCCCCCTATAGGTAGAGAATGCTGGGAGTGATAGACATCCACCCCTATAGGTAGAGAATGCTGGGAGTGATAGACATCCACCCCCTATAGGTAGAGAATGCTGGTAGTGATAGACATCCACCCCCTATAGGTAGAGAATGCTGGGAGTGATAGACATCCACCCCTATGGGGTGGACAATGCTGGTAGTAATAGACATCCACCCCCCTATGGGGTGGCCAATGCTGGGATTGATAGACATCCACCCCCTATGGGGTGGACAATACTGGTAGTGATGGACATCCACCCCCTATGGGTGTGTTGCCTTTGGTGGGGTCATGACATTTTTGTGTGTGGTAGGTGTCTGACTTACCGTCTGTGACGAACGTGTCGGTTACGGTTGTTAATTTGACCATAGGCGTACAGTATAGGGATGACATGCACGATCGGATAAATGGCTGCTTCATCTCGTACGCAGTGATCGTGTTGTGGCGCGAATCGGAGCTGAAATACAGCTCTTCCAGATGCTGTGACGTGCTGGAGGTGGTGACCTGTTCGGCGCGTAGGAAGTACGCATTATACTTGGCCAGCCGGAAACTGCTTTGGAAATGGCTCCAGACGACTCCATTTAGCGTTTACGGAGCCGGGTCGTACGGAAAATGGTGCTGGAATCAGAGCGTACGTGTCACTCGGGAATAGGAGACATTTGCGCATTGTATTTCGTCGTTTGGATGGACCGGCTCCCGGAACGAGTCGGTCGGAAGGTAAGGCTACGGATGGCTCTGGGAGGGCCTTCCGAGCGAGATCGGAATGGACCCCTTAGTGTAGAATATGCAACAAATAGCAACTTTGTATATCAAATAAAAAAAATAATAGCACTAGCATATGTACCTATTACTAACGTAGCTGAGCACTACAATGTTTTAATTGAAAGTCCCTACTACCAACAAAATGAGCAAAAATGAAGTCCCCTACTTGACTACTTTGAGGATACCTGAGTGGAAAGGCTACACAGATCTGGACACAGAAGACAGCCTAAATATCACATTCCATTTTGGAATGTATATAACAGTACCCTAAATAAAGAAGCCAAAACTAACAATGCTGTGGAAGGATAGCATAACGCCTTCCAAGCCACAACAGGCAGAACTACACCAACTCTACAAAAACTATTGCAATCTATCCATAAAGAACAAAGCTACCAACAACCGAGGGGCCGATTCCGATCTCATAAGGAAGGCCACCAAACGGGATTCGTAAAGAGCAAATCCGATTCGGAGCCCATCTTTCTGTCCCCCGTTACAAACGACCAAGTATGATGCAAGTATCGGTTCCGCGCCGACCGAATCGTTTACGAACCCGAATCTATCCGTCCGACTCGTACAGAGCCAAATCGTGCCACGCAATGGAGCCAGATTCCGAACGGGTGAGTACGATGCACGATTCGGACAGCTGTATCGACTCGGTCTCAGCGAGTGTAAGCAGCTGTTGGAATCGGACTTTGGGGGGCCAGAGCAGGCCCCCTTTCACCCGGAGCACTCTGCATCGGTCACTGGGGGTGCGCATGGGTCCCCCTGATCCAAGCATGCACAGTGTGGCAGGCAAAATTGGGTGCCTGCCACAGTGTGTACGCTTTTCCCCACCCACCCCTTTTTTGCTATGGGAGCCTGTGTACACATCTGTACAGAAGCTCCCATAGAGTGCTATGGGAGTCCAGCCAAACTGAGTCCGTAACAATGCGGTTGCATCGTACTCGCTCGGTTGGACTCACACAGCACGTCTCGCTTGGAAAGCCATCCAGGTCCGATTCGTACAGAGGGATTACCAAGCGAGATCGGAATCGGCCCCTGAGAATGGAACAGTCTTTAACTCAACTAGGCCCAAAACTAACCAAGCAAACTAAACAAATGTTTGAGTGCTTACAATTCAAAGTAAGACTACCCAACAACTAAAGGATTAGAGTATCTAGAAACAATAGCTAAAAGTCTACTTTAAATAAATGTACCGCCAAACCACAAAAAGAATTAATCTAAAAACAAACATTCAAATAAATATTTTTTTCAACTCCAAAAATATAATTATTTTGTCAATTATTTTAATTAAGATTCTAAAATTAAATTGACATAATAATTATATTTTATATAATACAAATAACTATAACAATTACATCATAAACATTTCCTCCCACTATAAATAATTTAAACGTACTTACATTTTTAATTGCTGAAGAAGAGTAATCCAAAGTTCCATAAAAAATCCACCGTTGTTTAAAAAATCAATAATTGAAAAAAGAATCCCAAAAAATGGAAAGATTCAGCTGTATAAAAAGTAATCCATCAGCAATAGGTCCACCAATGATAAACCATAAAAATCCCGAAAAAAAGATTTAAAAAAAGAAACGCTCCAGGAAAACTCGAAAAATTAAGGAAGCGTAAAATAAAGATTAGTTTACTAAAACTAATACACACTTCCTTACAAAAAAAACGCATTCTTCTCCCCACGATAACTTCCAATCGACAAAAACCTATTAGGAAATAAAACAATCCCTCCCGCACAAAAACACATATACACTATATAATATAGCAAATAAATACAGTACTAACAACAGACTTTAAACATAACTACACATATATATCAAACTCTAACACAGACCATTTAACAAACCAACCGCATTTTGCACACTTCTAATTTAAACATACAACTCACCTAAAATTACAAAACCTAACACTACATACACTATATAGCACTACATTAGGTTAGGGAAGGTGCTAGAATAACTCAGGGAAGGTGTTGTACACTAACCATATATAAGTTACTATTCCCACTCCAAACTACATTAAATCAGGGAAGGTGTTGTACACTAACCATATATAAGTTACTATTCCCACTCCAAACTACATTAACTCAGGGAAGGTGTTGTACACTAACCATATATAAGTTACTATTCCCACTCCAAACTACATTAACTCAGGGAAGGTGTTGTACACTAACCATATATAAGTTACTATTCCCACTCCAAACTACATTAAATCAGGGAAGGTGCTGGACACTAAACATATATAAGTTACTATTCCCACTCCAAACTACATTAAATCAGGGAAGGCGCTGGACACTAACCATATATAAGTTACTATTCCCACTCCAATTAATAATAAGTCAGGGAAGGCGCTGGACACTAACCATATATAAGTTACTATTCCCACTCCAATTAATAATAAGTCAGGGAAGGTGCTGGACACTAACCATATATAAGTTACTATTCCCACTCCAAACTACATTAAATCAGGGAAGGTGTTGGACACTAACCATATATAATGTACTATTCCCACTCCAAACTACATTAAATCAGGGAAGGCGCTGGACACTAACCATATATAAGTTACTATTCCCACTCCAAACTACATTAAATCAGGGAAGGCGCTGGACACTAACCATATATAAGTTACTATTCCCACTCCAAACTACATTAAATCAGGGAAGGTGTTGGACACTAACCATATATAATGTACTATTCCCACTCCAAACTACATTAAATCAGGGAAGGTGTTGTACACTAACCATATATAAGTTACTATTCCCACTCCAAACTACATTAAATCAGGGAAGGCGCTGGACACTAACCATATATAAGTTACTATTCCCACTCCAATTAATAATAAGTCAGGGAAGGTGCTGGACACTAACCATATATAAGTTACTATTCCCACTCCAAACTACATTAACTCAGGGAAGGTGTTGTACACTAACCATATATAAGTTACTATTCCCACTCCAAACTACATTAAATCAGGGAAGGTGCTGGACACTAACCATATATAAGTTACTATTCCCACTCCAAACTACATTAACTCAGGGAAGGTGTTGTACACTAACCATATATAATTTACTATTCCCACTCCAAACTACATTAACTCAGGGAAGGTGTTGTACACTAACCATATATAAGTTACTATTCCCACTCCAAACTACATTAAATCAGGGAAGGTGCTGGACACTAACCATATATAATGTACTATTCCCACTCCAAACTACATTAAATCAGGGAAGGTGTTGTACACTAACCATATATAAGTTACTATTCCCACTCCAAACTACATTAAATCAGGGAAGGTGTTGGACACTAACCATATATAATGTACTATTCCCACTCCAAACTACATTAAATCAGGAAGGCGCTGGACACTAACCATATATAAGTTACTATTCCCACTCCAAACTACATTAAATCAGGGAAGGCGCTGGACACTAACCATATATA
Source organism: Calotriton arnoldi (assembly GCA_963921515.1). Taxonomy (NCBI): domain Eukaryota; kingdom Metazoa; phylum Chordata; class Amphibia; order Caudata; family Salamandridae; genus Calotriton; species Calotriton arnoldi. Next base: position 761,788 of record CAWUFW010007380.1, read on the forward strand.
AGTTACTATTCCCACTCCAAACTACATTAAATCAGGGAAGGTGTTGGACACTAACCATATATAATGTACTATTCCCACTCCAAACTACATTAAATCAGGGAAGGCGCTGGACACTAACCATATATAAGTTACTATTCCCACTCCAATTAATAATAAGTCAGGGAAGGTGCTGGACACTAACCATATATAAGTTACTATTCCCACTCCAAACTACATTAAATCAGGGAAGGCGCTGGACACTAACCATATATAAGTTACTATTCCCACTCCAATTAATAATAAGTCAGGGAAGGTGCTGGACACTAACCATATATAAGTTACTATTCCCACTCCAAACTACATTAAATCAGGGAAGGTGTTGGACACTAACCATATATAATGTACTATTCCCACTCCAAACTATATTAACTCAGGGAAGGTGTTGTACACTAACCATATATAAGTTACTATTCCCACTCCAAACTACATTAACTCAGGGAAGGTGTTGTACACTAACCATATATAATTTACTATTCCCACTCCAATTAATAATAAGTCAGGGAAGGTGCTGGACACTAACCATATATAAGTTACTATTCCCACTCCAAACTACATTAAATCAGGGAAGGCGCTGGACACTAACCATATATAATTTACTATTCCCACTCCAAACTACATTAAATCAGGGAAGGTGCTGGACACTAACCATATTTAATTTACTATTCCCACTCCAAACTACATTAAGTTAGAAAAGGCGCTGGACACTAACCATATATAAGTTACTATTCCCACTCCAATTAATAATAAGTCAGGGAAGGTGCTGGACACTAACCATATATAAGTTACTATTCCCACTCCAAACTACATTAACTCAGGGAAGGTGTTGTACACTAACCATATATAAGTTACTATTCCCACTCCAAACTACATTAAATCAGGGAAGGTGCTGGACACTAACCATATATAAGTTACTATTCCCACTCCAAACTACATTAACTCAGGGAAGGTGTTGTACACTAACCATATATAATTTACTATTCCCACTCCAAACTACATTAACTCAGGGAAGGTGTTGTACACTAACCATATATAAGTTACTATTCCCACTCCAAACTACATTAAATCAGGGAAGGTGCTGGACACTAAACATATATAATTTACTATTCCCACTCCAAACTACATTAAATCAGGGAAGGCGCTGGACACTAACCATATATAATTTACTTTTACCACTCCAAATTTCGTTAAATCAGGGAAGGCGCTGGACACCAAGCATATATAATTTACTATTCCCACTCCAAACTTCATTAAATCAGGGAAGGTGCAGTACACTAAACATATTTAATTTACTATTCCCACTCCAAACTACATTAAATCAGGGAAGGTGCTGGACACTAAACATATATAATTTACTATTCCCACTCCAAACTACATTAAATCAGGGAAGGCGCTGGACACTAACCATATATAATTTACTATTCCCACTCCAAACTACATTAACTCAGGGAAGGTGTTGTACACTAACCATATATAATTTACTATTCCCACTCCAAACTTCATTAAATCAGGGAAGGTGCAGTACACTAAACATATTTAATTTACTATTCCCACTCCAAACTACATTAAGTTAGAAAAGGTGCTGGACATTAAACATATATAATTTACTATTCCCACTCCAATTAATAATAAGTCAGGGAAGGTGCTGGACACTAAACATATATTATTCACTATTCCCACTCCAATTTATATTAAGTCAGGGAAGGCACTGGACACTAACCATATATAATTTACTATTCCCACTCCAAACTTCATTAAATCAGGGAAGGTGCTGGACACTAAACATATCTAATTAACTATTTCCACTCCAAACTACATTTACGAGTCGATTACGATGGCGGTTCTAGGCACCTCTGCAGTGCTGGCGGTGGTGGAAAACGTCCATTTACTTACTCCTGCGGCGGTCCTTGCGTCCGCCATATTACAATGGGCAAAGATAGCCCATTTTCCGTCCGTTGCTGTGTTTCCGGATCCGCCAGAATTTTCGTTCCGCAACAGTGGCGGAGGGAGCCAATACAGAAAGACTGCCGTGCGAAATGGCGTTACGACCGCCGGACAAATCACGATGCCTCAAACAGCCCATCAGAATGCAGCGGAGAAACCAGCAACTCGGAGACGGCGGAAGCACAACTGCGGAGATAGAAACTCGAATCCAAGGCACCTCCACACGTTCCTGGCCGCCATGGATCCAGCTCTACAAGCCCTTCCGCTGCTGTACCTCATCCACTACCAGCAGATAAGACGCCGTCCCGGTCAACACCACAGATAAGTCAAAAACACATCCCCGCATACAACCACAACACGCTGTTGTGCTGAAATACGTGCCCTGTCTACATCAGACACCATGGTGGAGACTGGAACATATCCCCCAGTGTACGTACACATGTCCTGCTTGTCAGAAATTGACACCTCTGCATCGGGTCACCCATCACCATAGAAATCACTGCAACTAGCCCAGTCGCGGTGGTCATGTCACTGCAGCGGTCAAGCCGCAGGAAAACCTTCCCACAATGTAGTAGGAGGGCAGGACATTGTCCCAGACAAGCAAGACCAACATCACAACATCCACACCACATGTAACATAAAAGAAGCACCACTCAGCACAACATATCTGCAGCAAGAAGTCATGTGCAGGGACACTGTCTACAGTGACATCTCATTAAGATCATCACCAATTGAATAGGAACATGAGTGTGGGGTAAGGCAAGAGTCCCTACAAATTGACTCTAGTCATCATTGCACACAAATAAGGGTCAGTCCACATACAATGTGGAACAGAGGAGGGCAGACACAATCACAGATCACCACAGCCCCCAAGCAGACATTGATAGGCCCATCACATACAATGGCAGACCATATCACACAATGACAGCCCATACCATGCAACACAGAACAACATTTCTGACTCAAACACAAAACTCAAAGTAAGCACCACTGTGCATTTCACTCACAAGTGTACTGCTGAAATAAATGATAGCGTGTGAGTATGTCCAGTATATCAACAACACTGTCTGTACTCCCAACTCACAGAACACCCACACACCATCACTCCACCTCAACAAAGGGAGCACCAACTACTAAGTAGTGAATGAATGCCAGAGTGTCAGGAAGAGTCCATCTTGACAGCAGGAAACTCTGACCTGACTTCAGGACAACCCTCCTCCTCACACCTGCCTTCCACTCATGTGAATCAAAGTGAGTAATTGAAGAAATGAAGTCACTGTGCAGATTAACAACCATGGAACTGTGCACACTGCATGTCAAGTCCCTCAGACAGCTCACACACTGAAACTTAGCCTCATACACATACCATAAGTCATCAGCAATGTATGACAATAAATAGACTAGTCTAAAGTGGAGTGCCCAGTGCAGGAAAAACATGGAGAAACCCACATAGCATTTGTACATGACATGCAAGAGGAGCAACATATCACACTACACCTGGGCCAACAAATCAAACATGGGTGGCACAGTGATTGAAATCGAACTAAAGTAACAACTGGGCAATATCCCTGTCATACAGTAATTCAAGCTATGCATTGGCCCAGGAATGATAGGAACTGTCATAAGCCATACAGTAACCAGCCCCACATCTGTGTCAACTACCTTGACATGTGTATGCCACCAGCACAACACTCATGGCTCATTGTCACACTCCCTGACTGTCAAACCCAAGTATGACCTTCACACATACCCCTCATCTACCCATCTCACACCTTCACTACTCAACACCTGTGGGAAACACATATAAAGGTGCAAATAAGGTCCTGTGAGTTTCCTGATATCCAATCCCACACCCTGGTGTGTATCTACAAATGTCAGAATCCCACTCAGGGATGTCTGAACCAATGCTGATCAAAAACCAATAGCCAAACACATGTCTCACAAACAACATCCAAAGAAGTCCAACAAGCTCAGCCATGTGCAGGCAAACCGTGGATAGGCAATGTGACCCTAGACAGAACAGGAATACACAACATTTTCACTCTGGCCAACTGCACAGACACCATCCCCCAACCCAAATCAGAAAATGCATTATCAAATGCCAATCAAGAACACTAACTGTGATCAATAGGACAAATCTACTAACACAGACATAGACACTACACCAGTTACCAAGTGAGCATGGTGTCAATGTGTAGCACAAGCATGCACATGCACACTCCTGACAAGTGACAGGTCAAATATAGGAGGACATAACACTATTGTGCACTCAAAACAAGCTCATGAACAAGACTCCACATTGCTGCATGTGACATTCACACAAGAAATGCACACTACACATTCAACACACATCTGAATGTATTACAATGCACAAACTCCTCACACACAATGTCATGCAAATATAACATTACACACACATGGACCTGTCAGTAGAAAGAGCCAACACAGGCCAAAGACTGCATCCATCAACAACAAAAACACAACATATGCACGTACAAAATCATCACATAGCAAACTCAGCTGGACATCAGGGGGACTCACACCAGGCAAGGACAAGGCAACATACACTGACAGCAGTGCATGCACAGTAAGCAGTGTGTGAACACCAACAAAACCAGTATCACACATATCTGAGTGCTCCACCATGAACTTCCACACCACAAATCATCACAGGCCAAAGATCACATCACACTCAGGAAGGGTAGCAGTACCTCAGCAAACAGGCATACACTTTAGCTATCACCTACTGCTGCACAATTCAGGAAAACACAGATGGATCGAACATGACTAGAGGACTGTGCTGGTAAAACATATGCACTGTACATGAGCAACCATGATTGCAATCAAGTATAAGAAAATACCACATAACAAATGGTGAAACTGTCCTGAGTGGCACATTGTTCCTGGACACAGATCATCCTCCCACAGTATAGTGTCACACTATGAAGTGGTGGGGAGGGTCACACACTGGCAAGGCATGGGGTGGAAGATATTAGACTGAAGTGGTGTGTACATTACTATTGGACAGGTGAGGAGTGTACAGTGCAAAAACACATAGAGGAGTAACTCACAATGTGTAGGCATCAAAAGCCCCTTTAGGGGATGGTATGACTCTTCATACCACATACTTGTGCCAAAAATGTGTCAAGTGACAGCAATGTATGAGAAAAGTCACATATAATGTCAGTTTATCTGAGCAGGTCAGCACAGTGAGCACAAACGTAAACAAGAGCCATGGCAGATCAACAAACCACAACACAGACATTGCTGTGACACACTCTGCATACTCACAACTGACAGCGACAACAAGTAGGTGTACCCCCAGGATTGCAAGGTCACACCGACACACTGCACAGTGCTCAACAAACAACTCCTACATGTGCCCACAATCTAAAGCACATGTCTGATAATGTAAACAAACAGGCACTCATTACCTGGATTATACATGTGTGTAGGTGTCATGTTCAGGGGCACATACACCTGAACACTTCTGAAATGACAGGCCAATCACACTGTATGACTAATCAAGTGCACACATTCAAATGTACCCATGTGACTATGAAGCCTGGCCTACACAAGATGACTACACATCTACACTGCTGTTCACACATCAAGATAGATTCCACAGATATGACTGACCCTGTCCACCACGCAAGTTATCCTGTGGCTAGAATTCACTTCTGATGTGGTACAGCATCTGAATATGACATGTGTACAACATTGGAGACCTGATAATAGAATGATTAGGATAAGAGGAGATCATCACAGACAACCATCATTGCACCCTCAAGCCTCTGAGTCAAGAAGCACAAAAGTGCTTGTAACCTCTGACAACCCTCAAGTAATTGCCAATATGAATGTGGCATACAGAGCATGTGTCACATGAACATATACACATACATTGCACTTTTTCATTAGCAAGGGCAGCGACAAAGCACACAACATGAGTAACAGTCTTTATTACATAATCTCTGGATAGGCATCAAAAGTGCAAAAGATCAAGGCCATTGGGCAGTCCAAATTACTAGTCCACACATGTGTGCATGAGAACTTGCACATCAAATGGGTAACACAGTCCACTGCCATGGGAATCACCACAGGTCAGGGGCTTCGAATGGGCAGTCCAGGCACCGCTGTGGGAGAAATGGTGTGGGAGGGGGACTTGGCTTCAAATTTGGGTTGAAGTTGAACTGGGAGGGGCTGATTGTCGGGGCCAGTTGGAGGACTGGACCTGGGAGGGAGAGAACTGGCTGAGGTAGAGGGATCCGTGGATGTGGGAGCCTGAGGGCTGCTTCGACAAGGTGGAGTGGTAGCACGGGGAGGTGGTGACATGCTGTGTGGAGGCTCAGTGGCTGAGGGTGAATGTTGAGGGCTGGGTCTCAACTGTTTGGGGATCCTATATCCCACAAGTGTCTTGGCCGGAGTGAGAAGTGAGGTGGGGACAACAGCCTCACTCTTCCCCAAAGGTGTAGCAGGTGCAGGTGGCTCTCCCCGTGGGGATTTGCTGGACCTGGTTGTACCCTGGGGGTGGCCTTGCCTTTTCCCCTGCATCCCCTGTTTTTGAGGTAAACCCCCCACTTTCCTCTCTTGTCCCTGCTTCACAGGGGTGTGGGTGGGAGCTGAAGTTTTGGGTGAATCTGCCTTCGGAATGTGTTTGGGCTTAGTTGTGGCAGGCACCAGGTTCACAGCAGACAGGGCAAGTGTTTGTGTGTCTTTGGGATCAGGTGTGGGGATGGGAGTGCCCTTGGATGGTGATGATTTGGAGGAATGTAATGTGGATGCATGCTTCTTTGCCCTATGTCCCTGAGTGTCCTGTGATGGGCTTTTTGTTTTGCGGTCATGTGTGCTCGTTTTGTGTTGTGGTGATGGTGTATGGTGTCTGGTACGCTTAGACTGCTGCTGTTGTGTGCTGCGTGTGGATGACTGGGTGCCTGAGGGCTCTGGCGTGTGTGTACTCTGGTCAGGTGGGGCCACTGGCAGGGTGGTCGCTGAAGGGACAGGAGCTGGACTGGGAGCTTGGGACTGCTGAATGGCTGCCGTCACTGTGGAGGACAAAGACTGGACAGTTCTGTGTAGGCCACCCACGTACGAAGGCATGCCCTCCATGAACGCAACAACCTGTGACAACTTGTTGCCATGATCCTGGAGGGCATTCAGGAGAGCAGTCTGACCCACACACAGCTGGCGCAAAATTTCTACGGCCTCCACACTGAGGGCAGCAGGGGAGACAGGGGCAGGGGCAGCGGTGCCTGGGGGGAAGGAGACTCTACCCTTCTTAGGGCTGCGTGCATGGACAGCACTTGGGTGAGCATCCGGGAGGGTGGGCACTGGACGAGGTGTGGCAGAAGAAGAGGCAGATCTGGAACTTCCGTTGCCCCCCCAACATCGAGGAGTCACCACTGGACTGGGAGGATGTGGAGGTTGGTGTTTCCGGCCGTGAATCCTCCAGGGCACTCCTGTCCCCCTCCGAGGCGCTGGTCCCCTCAGTGTCACTGAACTCCTGTGTCCCAGTCATGCCAGTAGCTTCCCCAATGCTGTAGGGCCCCCGTCCTTCCCTGCCCTCGGTAGATGCTGCAAGAGACAGAGACATAGGTTCAGTATAGTGCCATACTCACAAACATCATATGCAATCAAAACTCCAAACTTGAAAATGAATCTACCATGTTTAACTAGTCCATGTACTTTCAGCATATGCCACATTAATGCAATCATCAGATGATGCATGGAAACATGCATAGTTGATAGTCATGCTCCATGTTGCGTTGACACAGCCAAATAGCTGGGCCTGTGCCTCCCTGTAAACACACATAAAAGTGTATGAATGCACACCTATGTGCCTGTAGGTAAGATAGCTATACATCAAAACATGTTGTCTCATCACATATGGAGTATATTTCATGGAACACCACAGATACAAAGTCCAATATGTCCTTTTGCAAGGGCAACCAGCTCCTGACATCCACCATGTTGGGCTTTGAAGTACAACTACAGTTGTCCATTGGTGTCAGCTGTGTAGATGTTGCAAGTTATTTGTTGTGCACAGCACAGATCTATGAATGCACACTAACATGATGTTCACTGCTGTTCACTGCCAGTTGATGTCTCTGACACTCACTCTGCAGCATATGTCACAAGGCCACATCTTATTTGTTAACGAAGTGCCAATGCGCACCATTTAACAATGTAGTCACAAACACAATGCACAATAGCATGAGAATGGGAAATTAATGCAAGGCCTTCATAGGTTGTGACATGTCACATACCGACATGTCCACAAGTCCCTGACAGGCCCTCTTTGATCCAAGGCAGGATTGTGTCTTCTGTTGATGATGAAGTTGGTGGACTCCATTAGGACAGCTAATGTGTGACAATACCTAGGGTCTGGCATATGATATCCCTACGTTGTGCTGACTGATGACATTGATGACACATCAATGTGCCAATAAGTCACACACTGATTACGAGCATTAGCCACAACTTCACCATGCACTGATGCACAAGGACACCCCTCCACAATGCACACATACTGAGGACTGACAATATGAGTAACTTTTGCCCATTATCATCCTTCAAATTACTGTACAACACCTCAGTCACATCACAATTTGCCATACCCACTGATCACATCCAACCATGTTAAGCCATAGTGCCAAAACAATTTCGCAATAGCCAGGTTCAGCTACATTGCAGTTAAGTCACAGAGACTAACCATCCCAGTCATGTTGCCATGTGCACAAATGGCAAAGGTAATTTAGCCAATGCATCACTGCAATCATCACCATCTACCCCATCAGCACCTGTGTGCACTTGATGTCACTATCGCAGGTAATTACATCATGTTATGCCATGCTGCTGATATTCAGCTAATATACTTCACAATGGTGCTGTCCTCTCTATCATTGTGAAAAAAGGGACCCATGGGACAGGTGTGACCCTTACCAACTCACTGCTCCCTGAGTCCACATCTGTGCATTTCTGTAGCCACTAACACATCATCACATGAGCATAATATTGAGCAAGCCACACTGCGCACACAAGCCTGACAAGTGTACTGGGCTACCCACTTCACACAATGAATTATCCTGTGTAGGAAGGTCTCAGTTCAGACAACATTTATACAATGTGAGATTAAAAAATGGCAGGATGATTTTATGTGACAAGGTTCATGGGTTTCAACACATGAGAAACAAAATGTCGTATGAATGCTGAACAGCTGCACTCAACACTGAGGCCACTTAGAAGCCATTGCATCACACTAGAGACATCACAGAGGTCTGCACTGGCTCAGGGCTGGGATTCATGCAGTCACTCGTACGCAAAGTCACACTTTGCACAATACTCACCCCTAACTTGCTGCTGATGGGCCCTCAAGCGTCCATCCAGCTCTGGCTGTGTCACTGCCAAGATGCAGGCCATTAGTGGTGCCATGCTTCGGTGTGCCAACCTGCCACTTCGAGGGAGCACCCCCAGCATCATCTCAGCGACATTTTTGCTCAGGCGGCAAATGTCATCCCAGCTCTTGTTGCAGTGTGTATGACGTTGGTTTGAGACACTCAGAGACCTCACCTTGCATGCAATGGCCCTCCATATTGCCTTACGCTGATGGACCTTACGCTGCAGGCATGGGAGACAAGAAGAGGAGGTTTCTGTGACACTGTGTTGTGTACCACTGTGCGACAGTACAGGAGCATGAAAATACATAGCACACTAATACATCAATGGAGAGCAGAGCCCATACAGCATGTCACATAGTACACTTGGATCAAACCATATCATTACAATGTATACATATATGATGATGGGCACACTACATGTCCACCTCATACACATGCAGAGTGCCAGCACAGTAACCAATGTAAAAATGGCCCTCAGCTGTGATGCATTATGTGAGTGAGCATGACATACAATACACTGGAAATGAAGTGTAGAGGTCAGAATCACTGTGTCCTACACTACACACCCCTTAATGTCCTTGACCATTGCCTAGATACATGTGTCATGGTGGTCACATTTAGGGCCCTGATCTTACAATCTCACACTCTTTTCACAAGGTGGAGTCCTGTCTTGTGCAATCCTAAGGCCTATGATGGCTTATTGAGAAATAGGGTGGTGAACAACACATATGTTTCACTTAGTCCTTTTGGTGATGGGTCCTTGTAACATTGGGCAGTTTCTGTGCAGGCCAGAGGGCCTCACACTGAGGATAAACATGGGCCATCACAGAAATCCCATGCATGTACAATATGAATGGAGAAACAGTGCATATACATGCGGGACTCAACACATCATGGAATCAATAGTAGGATGACATGTCCACCTCACATTTAGCTGATGTGTCATAGGTGAATTACCCCCAAGAGTGATAGACTCAGGCAGTGTACTCCTGTGCAGAATGGACACATCTCCATAGGGTCAATTTGAAAACTGTACACACATTATTCAGTACCCTCTGCCCAAACTACATTTGTAATGTCACAAATGAGCATATGAACACTTAATGGACTAGGACATCACATAGCACAGGGAATGTGTGTTCAGACTTCGAGTGTCTCAAACCAGCAGTGTAACTGTGTAACTGCCAAACCACAGTATGTCATTCCCATCCTTAAATGCAGTCAGGGATCTGTGGAAATAAGGCTACACACCCCATTGACATGAAGTCAGCATGCTAGGGAGTGTCTCACACATTTACATTACCCAGTCTCAGAACAACATGTGTTTATTTTGGCTTAAGAAGAGCTGTACAAGTGTCTATGTTGTCATCCTCCCCACATACTCAAGGGCAATTAATACTAGGTCATGTATGGAGCATGCTGTTGGCAAAATATTGATGCATGCACATTGGCTTGCACTCACAGGCACATACTACTGTACAGTAACATCATGTGAGCATTCTGAGCACTCTCAAACTTTTACTCAGACACTTACCAGTACATCTGGAGCACCATATAGCCTCCCATACTGTGCAAGGACCTCGTCCACCAGACCTCCAGCTCCTCTGTGGTGAAGGGATGGGCCCTGATGTTCTCTGTTCGCGCCATCACTGGGTCCAGAGTACAGGTACAGCAGCAGTTGGTGGTGATGAATGGCAGGCAGCAGTGTCTGAATGCAAGTGACATGTGTGGCTCTCTCACAGACATTTATAGGCCCCTAGGGGTGTTTCAGTGGTACTCTGCTGATGCAATTGGTCTGCCTGATTTGCATCTTTCAATTGTATCCAATGACCGTGAACGCGGTGGCGATGCACGCCTACTGCGAGTTTCAAAACTGTATTGCACTACCACGATGGCGGTTCCCATTGGCTGCAATGGCATTGGCATAGGTGGTGTCACACCGCGGGGGCCAGGTGGTGTCTTCTGCAATCCGGCATCTTTCAATTGTATCCAATGACCGTGACCGCGGTTGCGATGCACGCCTACCGCAAGTTTCAAAACTGTATTGCACTACCGCGATGGCGGTTCCCATTGGCTGCAATGGCATTGGTATAGGCGGTGTCATACAGCGGGGGCCAGTTGGTGCAATCAAAAATCCAAACTTGAAAATGAATCTACCATGTTTAACTAGTCCATGTACTTTCAGTATATGCCACATTAATGCAATCATCAGATGATGCATGGAAACATGCTTAGTTGAGAGTCGTGCTCCATGTTGCGTTGACACAGCCAAATAGCTGGGCCTGTGCCTCCCTGTAAACACACATAAAATTGTCTGTATGCACACCTACGTGCCTGTAGGTAAGATAGCTATACATCAAAACATGTTGTCTCAGTCACATATGGAGTATATTTCATGGAACACCACAGATACAAAGTCCAATATGTCCTTTTGCAAGGGAAACCAGCTCCTGACATCCACCATGTTGGGCTTTGAAGTACAACTACAGTTGTCCATTGGTGTCAGCTGTGTAGATGTTACAAGTTATTTGTTGTGCACAGCACACATCTATGAATGCACACTTACATGATGCTCACTGCTGTTCACTGCCAGTTGATGTCTCTGACACTCACACTGCAGCATATGTCACAAGGCCACATCTTATTTGTTAACGAAGTGCCAATGCGCACCATTTAACAATGTAGTCACAAACACAATGCACAATAGCATGAGAATGGGAAATTAATGCAAGGCCTTCATAGGTTGTGACATGTCACATACCAACATGTACACAAGTCCCTGACAGGCCCTCATTGATCCAAGGCAGGATTGTGTCTTCTGTTGATGATGAAGATGGTGGACTCCATTAGGACAGCTAATGTGTGACAATACCTACGTTGTGCTGACTGATGACATTGAGGACAGATCAATGTGCCAATAAGTCACACACTGATTACAAGCATTAGCCACAACTTCACCATGCACTGATGCACAAGGACACCCCTCCACAATGCACACATACTGAGGACTGACAATCTGAGTAACCTTTGCCCATTATCGTCCTTCAAATTACTGTACAACACCTCAGTCACATCACAATTGTATACAATGACCGTGACCGCAGTGGCGGAGCACGCCTACCGCACCTATGGACACATTGTGCTATTGCATTGGCTAAATTTCATCAGTGAACACTATACTTTAACACTATATTGTTGCACCTGGTTGTAAAGTGAAATGAGAGTGTGACATTTAACTCACTGATGCCCACACATGCCATGTCAGTGCACATGATTACATGCATTGGCATGTACTTCCTCACATGTCACATATGATAGTTGTGTGCATATACACAGATTTGGTGTGCAATGGAGTCTCATATTTGTGAACATGTCAATGTGTAAAATGTCAATGTGTAAAATGGCTAATCAACCCACAGTAATGATGGACTGACCACATAATGTGCCTATTTCACTGTGTACATTGCTGTATTTATCTTGATAGTTTACCAGCTTCCACACACTGTGCTCATTGTGGAAAAATGTTGTGCTCAGTGAGACTAAAGCAAAAAGGTGTTGCAGGTACAGCAGCTACGTAGAAGTCAGCAGTGTTGCTGTTTGCCAGATGTGCTGTGTCACCTACACCCAGGGCTGGTGACACAAGATGTAGGAGTGTACCATTTACCATTCACACAGTCTGAATCTGATTTGGAAGTAGTTAGTATGTACATACTGACCACATGTACGACTACATGAGATCAAGGTGTTTGTGCATGTGACTTGTGCATTAAGCTGTTGTTACAGTCCTGTCAATGTTGGTGCTGTGTTAGTCAATATGTAAGATGTTTGCCACATCTCATCGGTGAATTTAATTTATATGTGTCCTCTTTCATATTAGGTAGGAGACGAGCAAATGTGCATCGGCCTTTCCCAGTGCTGGCGAACATGGAGGATGAGGACATCATAAGGAAATTCCGTCTGAATCGCCCTACCCTTCAAGTGCTATGTGCTCAGTTGGAGCCCCATCTGAGGTCTCACAGAACCTATCCGACAGCTTTGACGCCAACAGTTAAGGTGATGGCCGCCCTGCATTTCTTTGCCACTGGTTCGTTTCAGTACACGGTGGCCATCGCCGGTGGGATGTCTCAAGCTATGTTCAACATGGTGCTACGTGATGTCCTGTCCACAATGTTGACCTACAAGGACCGCTACATCCACTTTCCAAGGAGACATGTATTGGCAGACGTGAAGGGTGATTTTTATGATCTTGGACACATACCTAATGTGGTTGGAGCCATTGACTGCACACACGTTGGCCTAGTTCCACCACAGGCACGTGAGCACATCTACCGTAACAGGAAGCATTACCATTCCATTAATGTGCAAGTGGTATGCCAAGCGGGTATGATTATCTCCCATGTCTGTGCCAAATTTCCAGGTTCAGTACATGACTCCTACATACTGCGTAACAGCATCATCCCACAATTGATGGAAAATCTGCATCCGGAGCGTGCGTGGCTTGTTGGTGAGTATGCTGAGTCAAGTAGTGTGCTGTATGTGTGACATGCTGTTCTCGTAAACTGTTTATATTACAATATTGGTCTGTGTATCTCACACCTAGGTGACTCTGCGTATCCCAACCGGCCTTGCTTGCTGAGCCCTCTGAGGAATCCAAGGACCCCGGGGGAAGTCCGCTACAATGATGCACATGGGAGGACACGTCGTGTAGTGGAGCGTGCTTTTGGGCTTCCGAAGTCTAGATTCCGGTGTCTGGACAAGAGTGGTGGTGCACTACTCTACTCTCCCCAAAAGGTGTGTCAGATCATAGTTGCATGCTGCATGCTCCACAACCTGGCCTTACGCAAAGAGATCCCCCTGCTCCTGGACGATGATGAGCAGCAGATGCCCCCCACTGCAAATCCACACATGCCCAACGACGATGATAGTGGAGAAGAGGAAGATGTTGACCTGCGTCAACAGCTCATCAACAACTACTTCCCTTGAGTGTAAGTGACATTGTACAACAGTGACATTGTCTGATGGCTTTGATGGTAGTTGCAAGGCATAGATGAGCTTTTTGGCTGCTGGCTGTTGTTGGCTCACTGCTAATGGCTGATGTGTGTGGCACAGTGAATTGTTTTCCACGTACCTCATGTCTATGTTAATGGTGTTGGTCATTGTTATGTGTGATGGGTTTTGTACGGTGTTGACTAGTGGTGTGTTTTTGCTGTAATGTCATCACCTGACAACTAAATGTCATTCTCTTGTGTCTTTCTAGGTTCTTTCACCCTATCAATGCCTCGTCACAATCGGAGCTTATGGTACATTGGAATCTGAGTTGACATTGTACATACTGTGATAAACATGGAACTGACACAAAGGCATAGGTGTGTAAAGAGTGTTTATTTTCAATAAGGTTTTGTTAAAGAGAAGTGATTGTTTGTAAAATTGTGCAAAGTGAGTGAATGAGTTGTCAGTGATGGTAAGTGAGACAAATAGAGTGGTCACCACATTGATGTAATCACACAGTCCAACAAACGCCTGCCATCAACATGGCAATGTGGGTTAGGATAATTAACAAAGTCAATGTCAAGGGCAAGACAAGTGCCATCGTGGCTGGCTCAGCGACTTGGCTTGGGTTGGTGCTTTGCCACGTGATCCTCCCGTGGTGTTTCTCAGACGTCCCCTCCTCTGTTGGGCAGGGGGGGCCTCTGCTACAGGCTCAGCGGTGTCTGAGGAGTCATTGTCTTGCAGCTCAACCCTCTCTGTGGCCGCAGATGAGGTGGCGGGAGCATAAGCAGGCTGGCCACTGGAGGGGGGTTGAGCCGTCATTTGAGCCGCATGTCTGTCCCTCAGAACACCCACAAGCTGGTCCATGAGATCCACAAGTTGGCCCATACGTGTGTCAATGGACCTCAGCAGCAGGCGGAGCTCAAGCACTTCTTCGACAACCTGGCCCATCTGTCCCTGGTTCTGTTGGTATGCACCAAGGACTCTTGTAATGGTGGCTAGGGCTTCTGTCTCAGTGTCCTCCTGTGATTGTCCCCCAGTTGCCCTCCCACCTGTCCTGCTGACAAGGACCTGTGGTGTTGGGACTCGACGCACCCGCACACTCTCTCTGGCATCCTCGCATTGTGTGGTGGTGTTGGTAACCACTGAGGCAGGGAGAGTGTTGCAGGCAGCAGTGGTGATGGTGAAGGTGGCTGCCGCACAGGTCGTTGTAGCAGGGGTCAGCGCTGTGGTTGTCGCTGTGGTGGTGGTGGGGACAATGAGGCCCTGAGATGGAGTGTGCCCTGGCAGTCCTGAGGGGCCAGGTTGTTGCTCCTCATCCGAGAAACATAGGGAATCTGCATCAGAGAGTTCACGTCTGGTGGGGGAGACAGGCTCTGCTGGTTGTTGGTGTTTTCAGCAGCAGTTGTTTGTGGATCTCCTGTTGAACAGAGGTTAAATTGTCAGTTAAGTGCACTCCACAAGCTTGGTGTCAGACTTTTGGATGTTACATTTGATACACCAAACATTTTACATTGCAATCACTTGGTATGGCTGAAAGATAATGAGCATCATGACATGATGTTGAGGTACATACATTACTTGTCATTAGTGTGACATGTAAATTGCAACCATGTGACACTTACAGATGGTGTGTTTACAAGGACATATCATCATCTACCAACTTGGTGCACATCAACTTTTGATAATGCGTCATTTTTGTTTACTCTTCATAGAATCAGTTTCAGCTATGCAAAAACTAGCCGTTGTAATGTTTTAAATGTTCTTTCATATCATGTACTTTTGTTTGTTTGTCAGATTGACCGTGCATGTTTTGGGTTCATATGGGCCTTCAGGCTCTGACACCATCGCACTTACGCATTGCATTCTGTGCTGTGCATGATTGGGCCCTGAATTTACTTCACATGTGACTTGGTGAGTCAAAGTGTAATTTCTGTGACAGTTACATGCGCTTAGCTGGCTGCACACTGGATGTAACTTTTGGATCTATGCCAAGTTGGCTGACATGTGAGGGCTGTTGTGGTCATGTGGCTCCATGCATTTTGAGAAGGATGACAGGGTGCATGCACTGACTACCTACCTGTTAGGTAACACAGTGGAGGGAAATGGCTGCCACCTGTTTCTAGGTGTGGGGAGTACTCCATCTTGCTTAGCTGTGGGACAAGGGTGCCTGGTGAGAGTTGTAGTGCTGGCTTCCTACCCACATACCCCACTCCATGTTAAGATGGCTACCTACCTGTAAGTTTGATGAGAACAATGAAATGGCTGCCACATGGTTCTGGGTGTGGGGAGTACTCCATCTTGCTCAGCTGTGGGACAAGGGTGCCTGGTGAGAGTTGTAGTGCTGGCTGCCTATCCACAAACCCCCCTGTTAAGATGGCTACCTACCTGTGAAGTGGAGCAGAGAAAGGGAATAGGTTACACATGGATCTTGGGTGGGGGGAGTGTTCCATCCTGCTCAGGGGTGAGACAAGAGAACATGAAAAGGCTACTTACCTGTAAGTTTGAGGAGAGCAATGAAATGGCTGCCACATGGTTCTGGGTGTGGGGAGTGCTCCATCTTGCTCAGCTGTGGGACAAGGGTGCCTGGTGGGAGTTGTAGTGCTGGCTGCCTATCCACAAACCCCCCTCCCTGTTAAGATGGCTACCTCGCTGTGAAGTGGAGCAGAGGAAAGGAATAGGTTACACATGGCTCTTGGGTGGGGGGAGTGTTCCATCCTGCTCAGGGGTGAGACAAGAGAGCATGAGAAGGCTACCTACCTGTAAGTTTGAGGAGAACAATGAAATGGCTGCCACATGGTTTGGATGGGAGAGTGTTCCATCCTGCTCAGGGGTGAGACAAGAGAGCATGAGAAGGCTACCTACCTGTAAGTTTGAGGAGAGCAATGAAATGGCTGCCACATAGTTCTGGGTGGGGTGAGTGTTCCATCGTGCTCAGCTGTGGGACAAGGGTGCCTGGTGGGAATTGTAGTGCTGGCCGCCTATCCGCAAACCCCCCTCCCTGTTAATATGGCTACCTACCTGTAAGGTTATAGAACCAAGTCCTGTGCACACGTATTAGGTCAATGGTTTTAGTGTGAAAACCAGTATTAGCGAACCTTTCTTCCAGAAATTATGAAGGTCAACATCAGGAGTGTCTTAATGGGGATTTTTATATTAGTCTGGATCAAAACAGAAAGAAAACAGCCGACATGTGTTTCGTCACAACGTGGTACAATTGTGACTCTTCAGGGCTGAAAAGTGGCCAAAGGTGGCATGAAAGTCGCAGTACCGGTGATAATTCCAACCCGGTACCGACACGGGTTAAACGAAAGAAAAGGACAGGCGGGAAGGGTACAGGTGGTCCTTCCCCGGTGTCTCAGTGGTGCTAGAGACATGAGCGAGCGGACGTGTCAGTCCATGTGAATGGGAGATCTAAGCTCCCTGGTTTCGGCGTGTAGTAATCACGTCTAAATTTCCTGGGTAGTGATGAGAACAATGAAATGGCTGCCACATGGTTCTGGGTGTGGGGAGTGCTCCATCTTGCTCAGCTGTGGGACAAGGGTGCCTGGTGGGAGTTGTAGTGCTGGCTGCCTATCCACAAACCCCCCTCCCTGTTAAGATGGCTACCTCCCTGTGAAGTGGAGCAGAGGAAGGGAATAGGTTACACATGGTTCTGGGTGGGGGGAATGTTCCATCCTGCTCAGCTGTGGGACAAGGGTGCCTGGTGGGAGTTGTTGTGCTGGCTGCCTGTTCACATGCCCCCATGGAAATATTGCTAGCTACCTTTGTGGTGATTCAGAGGAAGGAAATGTTAGATATGTGAGACATGTGTTGGGAAGAGTGTGTTGTACATAAGTGCATTTGGGTCTAGAAGGTCTAGCTTTCTAGTTGTGCAAGACAGTACATAGCAGTGTAATGGGAGACATTTGTTGGGACTTACCAGCCTCCACGCCCCCGGGTATTCCTGTGAGACTCTCTGGATGCATTATGGCAAGCACCTTCTCCTCCCATTTGGTGAATGTTAGTGGTGGAATGGGAGGGCCACCGCCAGTCCTCTGAGCCAGCTCATGGTTCTTGTTGGCACGCTCTTTCACCCTGCTCTTGAGGTCATGCCACCTCCTCTTGATGTCACACTGGGTGCGCAGGGTGGTGCCTACTGCATTGAATTTGTTGACTATCCTTTCCCACATTTGATTTTTTCTGGCTACTGGTGTCTGTTGGACCATGCTTCGAAACAAATGTAGTTCTACTCTGATTATCTCATCTACCATGACTGACAACTCATTGTCTGTGAATTTTGGCATTTTTTTCTGTGCCATGGTGTGTGATGTGCAAATGGGTGACAAGTGTAGGTGGGAAGGTTATATTATGTTATAGATTTTTATAGAGCGCACGGCTGCCCCAGCAAAGGGGCGTCCTGGCACTGAGAGCAGAAAACTGCAAAGCAAGTCACAGAACGAGACAGCTTATAACGGAGGGTTGAGGTATGTTTTTACAGCTTTCCGAAAAGGCAGGTAGGACTTTATACTGCGAATGGAGATGGGGAGCGCATTCCAGAGCTTCGAGGCCAACACACGAAAGGAGTGCCCACCAGCACGAGCCCTCCTGACCCTGGGGACAGCCACAAGATTCTATCCCATGGAACGAAGTTGGCGAGAGGGGATATAGAAGGTATGAAGATTAGTCAGGATACAAAGAGATGAAAAATTAAGGATTTTAAAGGTAATGCAGAGGGCCATGAACTCTGAACGCTTGGCCACGGGCAGCTAATGAAGGCGGCGGATGGCATTAGAGGTAGGACACCTCCTCGGCAGACCAAGGTGAGCTCGAGCCGCTGCATTCTGAACCCTTTGTAGTCTGACAATCTCAGACTGGTTGACCCCCAGATAGAGGGAACTGGCATAGTCCAGTCTTGACAGAATCAATGCCTGGATGATAACCTGCCTAATAGGGGGATCAAAAAAAACCAACAGGGGTTTGAGCCCTCGCAATAGCCCAAAACAAGTCCCTGCCACCTTCTTGGTTTGGGTTCAAATGCAGAGGGCGGTGTCTATCCAGAACCCTAGGTTTTTTACAACCTGTTTGGGAACAGGTGCTGACCCCATCGTGGCAGGCCACCAGTGCTCACTCCACAGCTCTGCATCTCTCCCCACCAGCAGTACTTCAGACTTCCTGGCGTTGAGCTGGAGACAGTTGGCAGTCATCCACTCTGAAATGGCCTCAAGATCGCTATGAAACTTACAAGCGTCCCGGGTAATGTCATCGGAGAGTGTGACCACCAACTGAGTGTCGTCTGCATACGACACTATCGTGAGCCCTCTGTTCTTAGCCACTCTCGCCAGTGGTTGAACGTACAAATTGAAAAGGGTAGGGCTCAGAGCAGAGCCCTGCGGTACACCCTGCTTGATGGCAATAACTCTAGAGGTAAAGGGAGGAGCGGCAACCTGAGAGGTCCTTCTAGAGAGAAAGGAAGCAAACCAATCCAGGGCGGAGCCCGTTATACCCGCCTCCTCCAAACGCCTCAACAGGATCTGATGGAAGACCGTTTCGAACGCGGCACTGAGATTAAGCAGAATCAGTGCCGACGTACGGCCCTCATCTAAGGCCCATCTCAGATGTTCGGTGACAGCAAGAAGAGCTGATTCTGTACTGTGACCAGCACGGAAACCATTCTGAGAGGGGTCTAGTATGTTATTTTCCTCCAGATACCCCGTCAAGATGGAATTGACATAGACCTCAGAGAGTTTAGAGACCCAGGGCAGGAGGGAGATGGGGCGGAAGCTCTCCAGTTTGGCCGCATCCATGTTAGGCTTTTTTAGCAGGGGAACCACCTTAGCGTGTTTCCAAGTACTCGGTATGACAGCCGTAGAGAGAGATAAGTTGATCACATGGCTCAAAGGAGGAACGAGCACAGGTAAGATTTTTAACGCATCGGCCGGCTTGAGAGGATCAGATGGTGGTGGTGGGGATGTGTGAGGTGTGTGTTGGTGTGGGTGGTTGTGATGGTGTGATGTGTGATGATTTGCCTCTCCTTTGTGCTATGGTGTTTGGCCCCTTAACTTCTGGAGTTGTGCAAAGGATGCTGGGCAGGGAAGGGGTTGGTTTTATACTCAGCTATGTGGGTGGGTCCAAATGGAGTATTCATGTCAGGTGTGTTATCTGGGTTGACAAGGGATTTGTATTTTTTTTTTGCCATGGGGATCTGTCATTGGGGTGTGTCAGATGTTTTTGGAGACAGCGCAAAACAAACAGCCACACTTGGTAGCTTTGTTGTGTGGTTGCTTTCGACCGCCATTCCTCTTTCCGCGCGATTGCAGCGGTCTGAATGCAATGATCCTTCCGCCAGCTCTGCCATTCATCATTTCGCGCGACCGCGGCGGTCGGAAACAACTGATCGGTCCGCTGGCTCCGCCATCTTATCAATTTCACTTGCGGTCATTCCGCTGGTCGATCTGCCTTATTGGTTATTTCCGCAGCATTACCGTCCGCCGCGGTCAGATTTACAGATTTGCCCGACGTTCCCGGCGGAGTTTTGTGGAATCCGACCGCCGCGGTTGGATTTTTCGAGCAGTGCATCCTAATCTGACCGCCGGTTTTGCCGCGGCACATGCAGAATTTTTTTCCGCAACCACGGTGGTCGGAGTGCTTTTCCATCCGCCATCGTAATCAGCCCCTAAGTTAGGAAAGGTGCTGGACACTAAACATATATAATTTACTATTCCCACTCCAATTAATAAAAATTCAGGGAAGGCGCTGGACACTAAACATATCTAATTTACTATTCCCACTCCAATTAATAAAAATTCAGGGAAGGTGCTGGACACTAAACATATCCAGTTTACTATTCCCAACCCAAACTACATTAAATCAGGGAAGGCACTGGACACTAACCATATATAATTTACCATTCCCACTCCGAACTACATTAAGTCAGGGAAGGCGCTGGACACTAAACATATATTGTTTACTATTGCCACTCCAAACTATAATAAATAAGGGAAGGTGCAGGACACAAAACATATCTAATTTACTATTCCCACTCCAAACTACATTAAGGGGGTGATTAGGATGGCGGGCGGATCGCCATCACCAGCCAGGAGGTGGCGATCCGCCCGCCATCTCTACCCGATTTACCCCCGCCATATTATAATGGCGGGGGTAAGGCGGCAGACGCAAAGTGCGTACGCCGCTCGGCAATCGTTCGGATTGCTGGCCGGGTGGAATTGGACCTTAATATGGTGGCGGTGCCTATCAGGCACCGCCATCCATATTAGGATGTTTGTCTCAAAAGGCCTTTCCATGGCGGCGATGCCACCATGAAAAGGCTGGCGGAGATGTGCTTTGGGGGCCCGTTGCGGGCCCCCAGGAGGGGTGGGGGGTGCACTTGGGGGGTACCCATGGTACCCCCCTGCAGTTCCATGTACAAGGTGGCAGGCGCCACGCGGTGCCTGCCACGTTGTGCATGGGAATGCACAACATGCTCATTTGGCATTGCGGCGGGTGCTCCTGTAAGCAGCACCCGCCGCAATGTCAAATATGCAGAATGCGACCGCCAGGGTGGGGGTCACATCCTAATCAGGGCTGCGGGACCGCCTCATGACTGGCGGCCGGTCCCGTTTCCACTGGGATGGCGGGCGGACTAAAGTCCGCCCGTCATCCTAATCAGCCCCTAAGTTAGAAAAGGGGCTGTACACTAAGCATATATAATTTACTATTCCCACTCCAATTAATAATAAGTCAGGGAAGGTGCTGGACACTAAACATATATAATTTACTATTCCCACTCCAATTAACAATAACTCAGGGAAGGTGCTGAACACTAAACATATATTATTTGCTATTCCCACTCCAATATATATTAAGTCAGGGAAGGCACTGGACACTAACCATATATAATTTACTATTCCCACTCCAATCTACATTAAATCAGGGAAGGTGCTGAACACTAAACATATCTAATTTACTATTCCCACTCCAAACTACATTAAATCTGGGAAGGTGCTGGACACAAAACATATATAATTTACTATTCCCACTCCACACTACATTAAATCAAGGAAGGTGCTAGACACTAAACCTATATAAATTACTATTCCCACTCCAAAATACATAAAGTCATGGAAGGTGCTGTACACTAAACATATCAATACAATAATAAGCTTTATTCGACAGATTAATGTCATAAAAGCAGGTTACATCTAATAAAAACTAATTTTTAATCACAAAACTTCGATACAATTATTTAAAAAATGTTAAAAAATAATTAATATATATATAACAGACATACACTCAGTTAAAATCTGATTAAACAGCAGGAATAATGCATTGGATAAAATATTGGATTGTCCTAAATAGTACAAAACAAAAAACTGATCTCTAGTTAAAAATACTATAAGTAGATAAACATACACTTTGGTTCAATAAAGGAAGACTTCAGACGTGTATGCCAGCCATCAATAAATCAAATAGTGGGGAGAGTACATGATCTTATATCCCACATCCAGCTCAGGTACTTAGCTACAGCTATTGCAATGCAAGGAAGAGTGTTGTTACACAATATTCTCAGCGCGATACTACATGTTCTAGTGCCCAGCAATCTGCAAATTGGAGCCAACCACGCTTTACGTGGAGCAGTATATGCTGGGCATACAAAAAGAACATGGGCATAGGACTCTTCACACGTCTCACAAAAAGGGCATTTACTATCACCTTCACTTGCCCATTTAGCCTTAAAAGATCGCAAGGGCAGTGCCTCCACTCTAAATTGGAAGTACAGCTTCCGATCGTAAGTTTTGGATATGATGACCCAGTACTTCTCCAAATTAGGCCTGGGTTTCACTGTCAAGTAAATCCCTGTTAGGGATGAGCTATCACATTTGTTGTAACTATTGTGATAAATCATATCCCAGTATCTTTCTTTTACACTCTCCTTTGATGGGAATAAGATGTTCTTAGGGTTTTCCCATACATTTAGCATACCCATGTTTGTCAACAATGCTCTTATTTCACAGAGGACGAACGGACAGAATAGTGCAAGTTAGACACCGCCATGCCGGATTGACGTGCCAAAAAGGAGACCGCGTCGCGTTCCGAGCATTCAACGGACAAACATAAAAGAGAGCGCTGGATTTTGCAGCAGATTTGACCCAAAAAAGAGAATTTGAAGAACGACAGTCAACTGGCGGCGTCCATTTGGACAAACATCAATAATGTTGAAGTTACTCCAGTAACCCTCAAAGGAACCAGGAATAACTACAAGAAACACCACTCTATGACAATAAAAATTTCTTCAAGAACTACAGTGGAGAAAGGTTCTGATTGAACTCGAACAGAAGAGATCAGCTTTGGTCCTGAGGAGAACCCTAATGACTAAATATTGGGTTCGAAACGCGTCGACCTTGGTTAATACTAACAAGTGCATTTGTTATATAAAGAAAGTATACCTTGTTGTTTCTGAATATAGCATGAGTAGTAAGAATTGAATATGTTCAAGTCTTGAAACAGACAGGGAGCTATAAATTCATAGCACTGTTTGGGACATACCCAAGATATAAGGTTGAAAAAGTTCAAGCATGGGTGTAGAACCTATCAGGACAGGTGTGTTTTGTCATTTTCATGTCTTTGTCTTTGAATGTGTGCAATTTGTTTGTCATTAATTGTTACATGTCGTCAGTTATCATTTGTTGTGTGTCCAAACGTCATTTTGAAAAATTGTCTTATGTGAATTGTCTTTTGTAAAATTTGGATGTGGTGTTTTATAATATTTTATTTGAAAAAGTGTACTGTTTAAAAAAAAGAATCAAAATGATAAAAGTCTTCCGAAATATGAAATAAAAAAAGATATTTAAACAGAGGTCTCTAGGTTGCATCAAGTAGTTAAAATGCGCCAAAATGGAAAATAAAAAGGAAAATTAATATCAGTATTACATTTTGGTTGTTGTTTCCAGTTGATTGGGCTCAGCCTTACTGATAAGAGCCAAAACCCTCTTTTGTTAGTTGCTTATTTCACATAGCCATCTGATCTTATGAAAAGAGTCTGCTTTAATTATAACCCTAGGGCCTTCAGTGTATGGTAACAGTTCTGGTGTACTCCAGATTCTGCGTCAATACAGAATAGGACGCAACCTGGCAAAATCAACCAGAGCTTTCCGGCCAAGGTCAAGCAGCAATGGCAGTTTTGGTGTGCTTTGTGGGAGAGCGGTGATATTACGAAAAAAACGATTTTCAGCAATAGTGAGCTGGGGCATATTCTCAAGACCCCAGAGTTCAGCCCCATATAACACCGAGCTCACAACCTTCATATCGTATATTTGTAAAACAGGGCTAATTGGCTTAGTCAGGGAAGCATTGAACTCTTTTTGTAAGATACCTGACAGCTGTCGATGCTTCAGAGTGGCAGCGTCTATCTGGCAACTCCATCGCATATCTTTCTGTATCATCACACCCAAATATGTGAAAGCACTGACTTGTTCCAATGGTCGACTGTCTAGAAGTATACCTCCTTTAAAAGCTCTATGTGGATTGAACGCCATGAACTTGGTTTTAGTTACGTTAATTTCCAAGCCCCAAATGGTGCAGAACTTTTCAAAAAGGTGTAATGCTTGCTGTAAACCATTCGGGGTTTTGGAGATTATTAACGTATCATCGGCGAACATCAAAATGGGCATTTTAATACCTGCAAGGACCGGGGCGTCAGTAGGGATGGATGTTAGATGCTTGGCAATGCCATTAATAAAAAGCAAAAATAATGTAGGGGCCAGGACACAACCTTGGCGCACACCCTTCGCAACAGGGATTGGCGTGGTAACATTTCCCTGCATTCCCCAGCGTATTTGGGCAAAGTTGTCCTCATGAAGTCGAGCTATGAGGGATAGCAGTTCAGACGGCACCCCTAGCTCCTGGAGCACAGCCCAAAGTTTGCTCCGAGAGACCAGATCAAATGCTGACTTGAGGTCGACAAAGGCAGCATACATGCTGCCCTTGCCTAAGACCACAGTCCGCCAGTATATTAGTCTAAACCTAAATACCTGGTCTATCGTGCTAACATGCTCTCGAAAGCCTGCTTGTAGGGGAGTAAGAATGTCCTGGTCCTTGATCCATTCCTGAACCTTGCCTAACACCAATCGTGCAATCACTTTTTGTATGGAGTCAATTAAACTTATAGGCCTGTAATTTCCTCGAAGGGTTTTGTCGCCTTTTTTGTACACAGGAATGATCTCCGCCCCCTTCCAGGAATCGGATATAGGCGCTCCACATGCAATGGCATTTGCAAATAACAAAATATATCTATTCCATTTTATCTTATCATGGAGAAAGATATCGGCCGGAAGGCCATCTATCCCCGGCGCTTTGCCCTTCACAATTGCTAAAAAACTACATTAACATCAGCAGCAGTAAAAGGATTGCTGGTATAATAAGTATGGGCAAAGCTGGAACCCTTGCCTCTGCAGGATCAACAGCATATTGGGATTCAAAATGGCTAACCCATTGGTCTTGTGCTACATGGTTTTGTGGCTGTGGTCGAAGACCGTCCCTGTCCCATTTCACCAGTGACCAAAACCTACGGGCGTTGTTGTTAGCACATGCCATTCTTAGATCCTGCCACCTATTCTCATCCCATTCCTTTTTTGCTTTAACTTGGGCCTTCCTATACTTTGCCCTTGCTATCCGCACACTGCAAGGCTCTTTAGATGAGATCACATCCACAAGATTACTCCTGGCCTCTTTACACTCATTATTAAACCAGTGACATGAGTTTATTTGGGATGTACTTTTAGCCCTACCCTCTTTAATAAAAAGTGGTCGCAATTTGGAAAAAAATGTATTATGAAATATGGTTATGACCACAAGGGGAGTGGGGTAGGATAGGAGAGCCTCCAAGTCAGAAATTGCATCTTCAGTTTCCATGGCAATAGAATCCAGGATATGCGGCTTCTCCAAGACCATTTCCCACTTGAGTCACCTCATATCATTGGTGGGCATCAGGTCACGGGTAGTAAGCTGAATATCATGGGAGCTATCTACCTGTGGGGTCAGTGATTTAAAAGTTGAGCACAGTGGGTTGTGATCACTCTCCAGGCGATCACACACCTCCATGTCCAAGAGTGTATGCCAAATCTTTAGGCTAATTAACATATAATCAATGCGACTCGTAGGTCGACCATTGTTAAAGGTGTTGGCCCCATGCCTATCGGAGAAAGTTCTTCCATTTGCCGCCCTTAGACCTCTTCCCAAGCAAGTGGCTTTGATTTGAATTGCCATATCTGTTCTTCTCTTTACAGGTGTCAGCTCAAGGCTTGGAATTCCCCATTGTGCGTCCTCCTCCTTTGTCAGCTCGTGGTCCTCAATACCAAGTGGCTCGAAGGTTGAATAAAGGTCCCCCGCCACTATCACCTAGGAGTCTTTAGAGAGATGGTCTAAGTGCTCATCAAGGATTGTTATGGTCTCTGATCTCTTCCCCCCACTGAGCCCTCTGGCATAGATATTGTAGATGTCGATGTTCCCATGGGAGCCCGCTGCCAGTCCAATAGCTAAGATATCATTACACATAGTTGGCAGCTCAATTATCTTTAGATTTAGTGTCTGCCTAACCCAAATAGTAAGCCCCTCTGAGGGCCTTCCTTTATCTCCACACCTCGCCTTGATATGATAATTTAGGTACCATAGCTGGAAAAGAGGCTCCACTAGCCATGTCTCTTGAACGAGACAGATGTCATCTTGGTCTATAAATGTATGCCACTCCGGGGATACACCCTTTGACTTTAATCCAGCTATATTCCATGATAGAAGTCTTATACTAGTAGAGGTATGGAATGTCTCAATTTTCTCATTATGCACTGGAACTTGTATTACTACATCCTCCTTTCTTCCCTCGAGAACAGTATCTTTAGGGGATAAATTATACAAGGCAGGGTTTGGTTGGGCTAATGTGGAAGAGATAACAGTAGTCTCGCTAAACATATATAATATACTATTCCTAATAGCAATTATATTAACTCTTATAAGATACTACACACTAAACATATGTAATTTACTATAATTAAATATACATTGCGTTGTAAAATATTTAAAAAAATATTTTTGTAAAAATATATCATAGATATAAATATTAATATCCCAATTTTTTGTATAATAAATTCCCAAAAACATGTTACATTTTTTACCAAATACAAAATAATAAACAACTAAATACTAAATAATTGCTCTCATTAATAATGAAAAAAATATATATATATAAAATTGAAATTTAAAAACATTAAGGGGCCGATTCCGATTCGGGCCGTAAAAAATACCGACCGACTCGGTACGGGAATTTAGTCTGACCGACTCGGACCGGCGCCGTACGACCCGGGTAGTACGATGAAATGCATGTGCAATCCGACCGACTCTGACGGAATACAAAACGACCGACCGAGCAGGACGTAAACAAGCCATCCGGCCGGGAAATCACGCGAAACGAACCAACCGACACGCACCCATATTGAACCCGAACGAAACGTACCCGCGAACTCCGACCCGTGTAGTACGATGCTGTGCGTGCAAAACACGACCGAATTGCCCGGAGCACAAGCCGTACGACCGACACGTATACAAAATCCAGCCGAAGCAACCCAATACTCCGCGACCGACTCGTGCGCCGCATATGAAACCTAGCTGACATACAGCGGGAGCGAGTCGGACAAGATCGCACCAGACAACTGCAGCGTCCTACTCGGACACAAGAACGACTCCTACATGCACCAAAAACACCAAGGAATTTTTTTTTTTAAAAAGGGCCAAACAAGCAAGCACAAAGCCAATAAATACAGGGAGGAAAAAAAAAATGGAACAAGGACACACCTCCAACTCCACCTACATAAAGGCCACAAATCCCTACCATGATCCTTTGCAAATTCCACTGACCTGCCAGCACAGAACACCATCACACAGCAACCACAGACACACTCACAGCCCATACATCACACAAGCCACACACCATTACCACACCTACAAATAGCACCCTCACACACACCCAGCTAAACCTACACTCACACCCCCCCCACTTGCACACACACATCAATCACCACCACCACCCATCACCATGCCCCCAAAGAAGTGAATTGGAAGTCATGGTAGATGAGATCCTCAGGGTAGAGCCACAGTTGTTTGGTACATTGGTACAACAGACCCCCATGTCGCAGAAAACCAAGATGTGGGCGAGGATTGTCGACAGGGTGAACGCACAATCACCATGTCTGCGCACAAAGGAAGACATCCAGAACAGGTGGTATGATGTGCGCAGGAGGGTCCGGGACCTACTCAAAAGGACTACCTCCTCAGCCAGCACACCGGCAGTGGCCCTCCTGCAAAACCAGTATACCTCAGGCCCTGGGAGGAGAAGGTGCGGGCCATCCTACCACCAGTGAGCGTATACGGACTAACAGACATCCCAGAGCCTGGTGAGTACACAACTAAAATACACAATAAGGTGTGACAACACACACACATCACTGTCAAGGGGATAGGCAAACCATGCACCCTTAGCAAATACACAGCAACCAAAAGATATTCATCCCAAGATGTGAATGCTAGTCAGACAAACACAATACCTGCCATCTCATAGTGATATGTAACTGTGTCATGACATGTACAAACCTAACAACAAATACAGCAAGGCAGTGGCACAAATAGAACCAACAAACACTCCCAGATATTTACCCACCACTAGAACACCACCTCACAGGGAAGCTCACTGAAAGGAAGGAATTCTGTGTATGCTGGTCAAGTCAGTGTAGCCAATAGCATGATGGGAGTGGTAGTCACAGATATTGGTCACACCCACAATTGGCCCATCAACACCACTCTGAACCATGCTCACATCACAGGGAGTGGAAAACAACTGACAAGATGGCTGACACTGGGTACTGCTGGGGGGAACACAAGGTCCTGATGGGAACTGTGCAACAACCAACAGCAGGACACCACTGACTGACATCCTGAAAGACAACTTGCACTCCCTGCAATCGACACGTTCCATGGTGGGATATCTGGCTGGGTGGGAAGGAGGACTCACAGCACTGACCATAGTTACAAGCACCTCCCCTCACACACCCTCTCAAAACTAACTCCACATAACCCACCTGGGAGAATGCAATGCCTCACATCCTACCTGGAGATCCCACAAAGAACCACCACCCTGGGTTATGCTGTGTGAAGCACAGGGACACTCTTGGGACTTGTAACCAAACAACTGCCAGGACAACACTCCCAGCCATCCTGTCAGCACAGGCACCCCCACCCACAGGGAAGCAGAGTCAAAAGGAAGGAAGGATGGGCATGCTGGGAAGGGGGGTGGAGGCAATAGCATGATGGGAGTTGTAGGCACAGATATTGGTCAGCCTCACAGTTGGCCCATCAACACCACTCTGAACCATGCTCACATCACAGGGAGTGGAAAACAACTGACAAGATGGCTGACACTGGGTACTGCTGGGGGAGCACAAGGCCCTGATGGGAACTGGGCACCAACAAACAACAGGACCACACTGTCAGACATCTTGCCATTGCTGTCACACTCACACACAGTGAAGTCCACTCAAAAGGAAGGAAGGATGGGCATGCTGGGAAGGGGGTGGAGGCAATAGCATGATGGGAGTTGTAGGCACAGATATTGGTCAGCCTCACAATTGGCCCATCAACACCACTCTGGACCATGCTCACATCACAGGGAGTGGAAAACAACTGACAAGATGGCTGACACTGGGTACTGCTGGGGAGCACAAGGCCCTGCTGGGAACTGTGCAACAACCAACAGCAGGACACCACTGACTGACATCCTGAAAGACAACTTGCACTCCCTGCAATGGAAGCACGTTCCATGGTGGGATATCTGGCTGGGTGGGAAGGAGGACTCACAGCACTGACCATAGTTACAAGCACCTCCCCTCACACACCCCCTGAACACTAACTCCACATAACCCACCTGGGAGAATGCAATGCCTCACATCCTAACTGAAGATCCCACAAAGAACCACCGCCCTGGGTTATGCTGTGTGAAGCACAGGGACACTCTTGGGACTTGTAGCCAAACAACTGCCAGGACAACACTCCCAGCCATCCTGTCAGCACAGGCACCCCACCCCACAGGGAAGCAGAGTCAAAGGAAGGAAGGATGGGCATGCTGGGAAGGGGGTGGAGGCAATAGCATGATGGGAGTTGTAGGCACAGATATTGGTCAGCCTCACAATTGGCCCATCAACACCACTCTGAACCATGCTCACATCACAGGGAGTGGAAAGGACTCACAAGATGGCTGACACTGGGTACTGCTGGGGGAGCAGAAGGCCCTGCTGGGAACTGTGCAATAACCAACAGCAGGACACCACTGACTGACATCCTGAAAGACAACTTGCACTCCCTGCAATGGAAGCACGCTTCATGGTGGGATAACTGGGCTGGGGGGAGAAGGAGGCCCGGATGGCAGGCAAATTCCACCAATGCTGGTCATGCACACACCTCAACATTCACATTGACATGCCACAGGTTGGCAGGACAATGTGCTACACCAATATCACTCTCTGACTGTCACAATTTAGGAGAATGCAATGTCCAGGCCCACATCCAGAGGTACAGTCACAACTGTCAGGTGTTTGAACAATTGATGCCAGTAGAAACATAACATACAATCAGTGTCTCTCCCCAAAACAGGTGATGATGGGGACACAGCAGCAGGCGAGGAGGAGTCCCTGTCCCAGGCTCCGGTGAACACTGAGCTCACTGGTGTGGATCAGCCTCTGCACTCCTCGGATGGCGAAGAACCAGCTGGACCCTCCGGTGTGAGTCATCATGCAGCACCAGCAGGACCAACATCTGCACCCCTGCACCCACCCCTCCAACAACTGCCAACAGACAGGCCACCCCTGCCAACACGGACAGACCAAGGAACACAGATGACAACAGCGCAGGGACCCAGACCCAAACTGGAGCTGGTGACAATGAGCCCAGGAACAACACCCAAGTGGGCCCACGGTCACCTGTGCGTGCCACCGCAGGTCCTGTACGTGTCACCAGGGGTGGTGGGAGAGGTGGTAGACATAGGTCGCTCTTTGCAGAGGGGTCTGGACTGCATGATGACCCACAACTGGCACGCATCGCGGATGCGTACCAGACTAGCACCGGAGAGGTCAGCCAGGTAGTGGGGATCCTCAAGGACATACAACAGCAGCAGGCTGCCCATCATGCCCGCTTGGACTCCCACATGTCCCGTGTCGAGACACACATGTCACATGTCGAGACACACATGTCACATGTCGAGACACACATGTCTGGCATGGAGTCCAAGTGGGACACATTGGAACAACTGACAGCGGTGCATAGGGACATACTGACATGCCTCCGCCAGATCAGCACCAACATGGCCTCACCTCCCTGTGTGCCCACAACATCTGCTGCTGAAACAACTGCAAATGCCACAGGGAGGAGGAGGACTCTGGCAGAGAGTCCCCTGCACGCCGCAGCCTGCACCTGAGGGTCCCCAGAAGAGGGGCCGTCCGAGGAGGCCAAACTGAGAGGCCGATGGCCATCTACATCCCCCAGGAAGCCAACACCTGTTCTGGAACTTTTCCTCTGTGTGCAAACTGCACGCCCTGTCGAAGCCAACCCAACTCTCCCACATGACATGGGGAGCTATAGTTGGCCAAATTCATCAGATGACTGTGGACTTTACTCTGGACATTTCAGCTACCAAGATTTCCGAATCACATGGGAACTTTGTATTCCAATTTCTATGTACAGCACCCACCATCCTGTGCACCATCCTCACACCTGTATGTAAATAAACTCACAAATACACCATATCTGCCTCTGTTGTGATTCCAACGTGCTCTCTGTCATGGAGATGGTGATCAGAAAAATGACACTGTGCATGCTAACTGCTACAGCAAGTCCAACACCGTCATGTCACTCATGGCGACGCGACACATATGAGGGAGACACACCACTAGGGCCACACAACACATACACACCAGGGCCATCAGACTCATCACCTATACTGATGTCGCAACTAAATACAGTGGAATGCACAGACACGCCACCTATTCACAGTCTGTGTCAACTAGACTACAGGTGCAGTAAGCAAATGTCAGTCAGATGTGTGACTACAGACAACGCACATCCCAAAGTGAAGCACAGGTTTATTACACATTTGCAACATGTTGTTTCCACTACAAATGCTAGCTAATCCAACCTGGCTGTGGCCACAAAGTCAAAAAAGTGCAGAAGATAGAAAGTCCAGGGTGTGTGGCACATCACCTGTAGGGAAACAACTGCTTCCACCTTGGAAGTTGAATCATGGATTCGTGGGATCCAAGTTGATCAAACAACTCCGGCAGCACCCTGTGAAGGACAGACATGACACACAGTCAAAACCACTGAAGAACAGCACAGAACGGCAATACTCATGTCTAATACATGTCACAAGATAACTACACAAAACCAAGTTAGCATGTCAACACTGTTGGGCAGTACAGACCACCTGCAAGGACACATCGCTGCACGCATCCAGTCAAGTAGCACATGGCCACACTCAAACAGCACCAGATCACCACACACACATATCATGCAAACTCAAATCATTGACATTACAACCCTCTGGAGACTCACATTCAGCTGAAGAAGTTGGTGATGAGCTGGGTGCGGACATCACCATCATCATCATCATCATCTTCACTGGCATCGTGACCCAGGCCAGGATCTTCCACAGGTGGCGGACGTTGGTCACCGTCATCCAGGATGAGAGGCAACTCCTTCCGCACTGCCAGGTTGTGTAGCATGCAGCAGACGATGACAATCTTGCACACCTTTGCTGGGGCATATGGGAGGGACCCTCCTGTCTTGTCCAGGCAGCGGAAGCGGCTCATCAGGAGTCCAAAGGTCCGCTCAATCACCCTCCTCGTCCGACCATGTGCCTCATTGTAGCGCATCTGGGCTGGTGTCACAGGGTTCCTGAGGGGTGTCAGCAACCACGGCATGTTGGGGTATCCCGAGTCACCTACAGACAGACAATTGCACATTAGCCGATTTGAAAATGTGTGCGGAAAACAACATAGCAGAACACACACAATGGTACAAAGTCAGTACACATCAACAAGCCAGGCACGCTGGTTTGGCATCTGTGACATCATCCTCGGGATGTGACTACTCCTCATCATGTAGGCATCGTGTGCCGAACCGGGGAAACGGGCACACACATGTGTGATGGTCATATCTGCAAGACATACCACCAGAGCATTGATAGAATGGTAATGTTTACGGTTGCGGTATGCCTGCTCATGTGCCTGTGGTGGTATCAAAGACACATGTGTCCCATCAATGGAGCCAATTACATGTGGCATCCTCCCCAGGGCATAGAAGTCACTCTTGACGTCAGTGAGTCGTTGACGTGTTGGGAAATAGATGTAGTGGTTCAGGTATCTCAACATTGCCCCCAAAACATCACGTAGCACACGGCTAAACATAGTCTGTGACATCCCACCGGCAGTCGCCACAGTGTGTTGAAAGGTACCAGTGGCAAAGAAGTGTAGGGCTGCCATCACCTTCACCTTGGGGGTCAGCGCTGTAGGATACGGACGGCCAGGCTGCAAATGTGGGTCCAACCGCACTGCCAAATCCTCAATCATCTGCCTGGTGAAGCGGTACCGTCGGATGCTGTTTACGTTCCACCCTCGTTGCCAGGTCTGGGAATGGTCGATGGACAGCAGGAGCCCTGCAGTGCATAGGTGAAGAAAGCAAGATTGTCAGTCACCCCACCTATGTGCCGTTCACCATACTCAATTTCACATGATACATCATTAACAAACACAAGTACTTGATGTGTGTGTCGTCCTGTTTGGACATATATGGCACCTACATGGACATCATCTAACATCTCTGTTCAACAAGTGTTGACAACAGGTTCCAGGGTGTGCTATGGGAAACCATTAGGCTGTGTCACAGTACCCATTTACTGCTCTCACGTTCCACACACATACCACAGTGACATGTCTGGACAGATGCTCCACAGGCATCACAGCTCATTGACAGGTAGATTCCCAGGGACCCTGTCTTGCCACATGGACACTGGCATGACATGGCGTATCATGTACACGTCAGAAAAACAAACATGACACCCACAGGTAGTGGCCCCTGTAGCCTCTGCAGGACAGACATGGACGTCTGTGACACACACACACACAACATCAAAGTTCATGCACAAACCACGTGGATGTGGAGACTGTCTCCCATTGTGCACATGGAGTCAGAGACATGTGAAACACAACATGCACACAGACTGCGGAGGTACATCACCATTGCGGCAATGGGCCACCCTGTGACGTACATGCCTTACCACTTGTGAGCCTGGGGGTATGTGACATGTCATACACATACACAACCTGGAAATGTGACCATGACACATGCTCCAAAATGAAAAGTTGCACACCACAGTGGTCAGGTGCACAACACACAAAGGACCCTGTGAGCTGTGTTAAAGCTCAAAGGAGAATACGTTCGTCTCCTCTTCATACTCCGTAATTGGCAGCCATTTTGGGTCAGCGCTCTAGTCGCTGGACCCTGTTAGGGAATTTAAACCCACTTGATGCGACCGCGCAGCGGGCGCGCCGCTGGCGCGCCAAAGGCGCGCCTAAGGGAAGCCCGCCTGCACCCGTCCGCGGCCGGCAGGGGCTAGGGGCCGGGAGTCCTGCCCCTTCTCAACTAAAGAGATACTCTTACAGCCCTGAGCAGCTAAAAAATCTAAATAAAATTCCTGTTATAGGATGCATTCACAAAATTAACCCCAGCTGCCTAGAGACGTGTTGTAGGCATTGCTCCTTTAGGCTACAAACTCAATCCTCCTTTCCTTCTTTGGAAGAAACGCAGCGGAGAACTTATAAATTGTTTCTGCTCAATTGTAGATCACTTCCTAAACACTCTTCGGAGTTATTCATTCTGTTGTCAGAGGAAAGTCCGGACATTTTGTTTCTTACTGAAACATGGACCAACCTCTACTCGGAACCTGATATTGTCCAAGCCCTTCCCTCTGATTATCTAATTCAGAGACTTGATAGAACCTACAGGGAAAGGCGGTGGGGTTGCTATTATCTTTAAAAACTCTTTTAAGTGTCGCAACCTTGGGAGTCCTTTAAGTGATTGCGAGAATTTCCATTTTTCTATAAGACTCTCCCCCTTGCTTTCCTTTTCGGGCATTTTAATCTACCGACCGCCTGGATCGATGGGTCAGTTTTCTAACTCTCTATCCGAAACAGTCACTAAGTTGGCCAGTTGTGCTTCTAATTTTACTATTCTAGGCGATCTAAATGTCCATATTGACGACCATGGGTCAATAGTTGCGTCAGAACTCTCTTCGGACCTCGCCGCCCTTCAACTCTTCCAGAAGGTGCCATCGGCCACTCACACTAAAGGTCACCTTCTCGACCCTGTTTTTTCTAACTTACAAGAGCTACTTTGTTTGGACCCTACTCCCATTCCTTGGTCAGACCACCATTTGATCCCTTTATATTGGTCGCCTAAGTTGGCTATCCCTACTGTTCAACCATTAGGGAAATCAGTCCGCGGCTGGCCTAAACTTAGCCTAGAAAAATGGACCTCTGCTCTGGATCTTTCCAAACCATCTACTATCACTGATCCGGTAGTAGGGAATGACCATTTTAATAACTGGATCGAAGGGACCTTAGATCAGGTTCTCCCTAAAAGAATATCCAGATAAACACAGGACCCAATAAAGCAGCCTGGTATACGCCTAATCTTCGCAAGTTAAAGCAAGTGTGTAAGAGGGCAGAGAGAAGCTGGAGGAAAGATTTCTCCCTTCCTAAGAAAAAGCAATACAGGGACACCATTAGTATATACAAATGCGAAATTAAAAAGGCGCAAGCATACTATTTTAGCGAAAAAATTTACGCCGCCGTTATCTCACCTCGGGAGACGTTTCGCATTGTAAACAAACTCCTCAATGTATCCACTCCCTTGGTCTCCCATGAAGCTACAGATGACCGATGCAATGACCTCGCGGATTTTTTTCATAATAAAATTTTAACCATTAGCTGCTTATTTCCCAACTCCCTCCCTGTTCCTCCCTTAGAGGAAATAAAGGTATGGAGTAAAGAACATTCTCTTGAAGTGTTTCCGCCACTGGACATCGAAACTTTTAAAATCATGTTTGCATCGGTTAAGAGTGGAACTATTATGGAACTGATCAACGCCTCGCTTTCCTCCGGGGTGGTCCCTCTCCTTTGGAAAAAAGCCTTGGTAAAGGCTTTACTGAAAAAACCGAACTTAGACCCCGACTGCCTTGGTAACTATCGTCCCATCTCGCTCCTTCCTGGGGTGAGCAAAATCGCAGAAAAGTACGTAAATCGGTTGCTCTCCAGATACCTAGAAAGGGAGAACCTTCTTCACGCGTCCCAAACTGGGTTTCGCCCAGGACATGGGAAGGAAACTGCTTTACTAGCAGTCGTCGAGGATTCCAGAAGGATCCTCGATGCAGGAGGCTCCCTGGCCGTGCTTCTTTTAGATCTTAGCGCGGCCTTCGATACGGTTAATTACCGTATTTTAGTCCAACGGCTTCAGGACTTGGGTATTACTGGAATTGCTCTGGACTGGCTGCGATCTTTTTGGAGAACAGATATTTCCAAGTAGTCGAGGGTGAGGCCACATCCACTCCTCGACCTCTCCATTGTGAGGGTTCCTCAGGGGTCGTCCTTGAGCCCCACTCTTTTTAATGTTTACATGGCTCCTCTTGCTGATATTGTTCTTCCATTTGGGGTGCAAATTGTCACTTATGCCGACGACACTCAATTGTTCGTCGCTTTGAATCCACACCAATAAAGCATCTACCTGTCTTGGCCCTTGTCTCGAGGAAGTGATGAGATGGATGAAACATTCCCATCTTAAACTCAATGGGGACAAGACTGAGCTTATGCTCCTTGGCAAACCTTCTCTCTCTGAAATAGCTTCTATTTGGCCTATTTGTATGGGCCCTATGCCGGCCCCTAAATCAGAGATAAAGAGCCTTGGTGTTTGGCTTGACTCTGAGCTCGGCTTTAAAACCCAAGCCAGAAAGGTTGTTGCCTCCTGTTTTGGCATTTTAAGAATGCTGCGCAAAGTGCTTCCTCTGCTACCCCACCAGGTTAGAAAGCTTGTAGTCCAATCGCTTATTTTATCTCGTTTGGACTACGGAAATGCTTTGTACCTCGCTGCTCCTAGCCTGGTGCTGGCCAAACTTCAAACTGTGCAGAACTGTGCCGCTAGGATTGTTATGGGAATTCATAGTCGCCAAACAGCAAGGCCAGCCTTAAAGGCTCTCCACTGGCTTCCAGTTTTGGAAAGAGTCCATTTTAAAGCTTTGTGTATTACTCACAGGCTGATAGGAGGGAATGGACCTCCTATTATCTCATCTTTGATCCAGCCCTATTTAGCTACTAGGGACCTTCGTTCAAATAATCTTCATTTGGCTTCTGTGCCTAGAATTAAGAAGGCCCGAAGCGGCGGACGTCTTTTCTCTTACAACGCCGCTAAGCTATGGAATTCACTTCCTCTGCAGCTCCGAAAGGAACCCAACTATATGTCATTCCATAAGATGCTCAAAACTTGGCTTTTCCCCAAATGATCGTGTCACAGCCGATTCGACCTGCCCACAGCGCTGGGATGCACGCGGGTAACCATGCGCTTTATAAATATCATTTTCATTTCATTTCATTTCATTTCATTTTCCCCATGAACCCGTGCACAGCCTGGGTGTGTCTGCCCCCAAGTGCCACCCCAAAAACCACATGTTTACCCACATACACAGATAAGGTTATGCTGCCACACATGCCTTAGATACAGTGTGGACTGGGTGTGGTGTTGTAGGTGTGCCCCTGAGTCCCTGGAAAGTATATGTGGCTGGCATAGGTTCACCAGTGACCAGCATGGTGACATATGCGTGTGACCTGTCCAGGGACGCGTTGTAGAGCAATAGACCGATCGGTGTGCCCGGACGGCCCATTACATATGATGTGTGCGGGTACGCGTTGTATCCCGGGTACGCGTTGTAGAGCAATGGACCGATCGGTGTGCCCGGCCAGCCCATTGCATATGATGTGTGTGGGTACGCGTTGTATCCCGGGTACGCGTTGATCAGCAATGGACCGATCAGTGTGCCCGACCGGCCCATTGCATATGATGTGTGCGGGTACACGTTGTATCCCGGGTACGCGTTGAACAGCAATGGACCGATCGGTGTGCCCGGCCGGCCCATTGCATATGATGTGTGCGGGTACGTGTTGTATCCCGGGTACGCGTTGAACAGCAATGGACCGATCGGTGTGCCCGGTCGGCCCATTGCATATGATGTGAGCGGGTACGCGTTGAACAGCAATGGACCGATCGGTGTGCCCGGCCGGCCCATTGCATATGATGTGTGCGGGTACGCGTTGTATCCTGGGTACGCGTTGAACAGCAATGGACCGATCGGTGTGCCCGGTCGGCCCATTGCATATGATGTGTGCGGGTACGCGTTGAACAGCAATGGACCGATCGGTGTGCCCGGTCGGCCCATTGCATATGATGTGGCGGGTGCGCGTTGAACAGCAATGGACCGATCGGTGTGCCCGGTCGGCCCATTGCATATGATGTGTGCGGGTACGCGTTGTATCCCGGGTAGCGTTGAACAGCAATGGACCGATCGGTGTGCCCGGTCGGCCCATTGCATATGATGTGTGCGGGTATGCGTTGTATCCCGAAATACGCGTTGTACAGCAGTGGACCGAGACGGTGCGCACACATTGGCTGGGGCCTGGCATGGCAACGGACGCATTTTCAAAGCTCCAACGAGTCTGATGCAGTGAATTCAGTTGGCCAGCCACAACAATGTTGCAAAATCATGGGTGTCATGAAGTTGAAGATTTGAAGGATGCTGTGGGCGTGTATTAGTGCTGCTATTCCATGGATTGGTCAGATTCAGAAGATGCAAACGACTTGGACCTATCACTTTGGACACATGGGACAATATCTGCCTCTGCAGCACACATATAATGCTGGCTGTTCCCCTGAGAGCTCACTTGCCTGCACTACATGCTCCAGGACGACATCTGCCACCAACACTGCTGCTGTTCATGAATCCTCTGGCTCCTGCAATGGCACGTACTGTGGAGAGAGCCCCAGCCTTCAGCCTTGAGGAGAACCAGGCCCTGCTGGACAGCCTCCTTCCACAGTACAGAAAGCTGTATGGGAAACCAGGGGAGCAGGTGAGCGTGCTATCCACTGCCTCACTAATTGTGCATGTTGTCTGACTAGCAGTACTTTCAGTGTGCACACCACTGGCTAGCATGCCCACTGAGTAGTTGTCACACCCCAAAGTGTGTAGTTACATGCACTGAACTGGTACAGTGCAGTAACAGTGCATTCGAACTAGGTTTACTTCCCATGCAATGATACCATGTAGTGACTGCTGGCAAACTGTTCATAGCCATTGTTGCACTGCCTGTGTACATCATATTCCCCTGTGATTGAAACATGTATATCCAACTGTGTGATGCACGTATATGTTGCATGTGTAGTAATGGCCTTTTCACTTTGTCATCCTCACAGGTTGATGCCCACCAGAAGCAGGACATCTGGCTGACCATCGCCCGGAAAGTAAGATCCGTGGGGGTCTACAGGCGCAGGATCCGCAACTGCCAGAAGAGGTGGCAGGACCTTCATGGCTGGACCTGGAGGATCACAAGGGTCCAGCTGAAGCTGTCGCCTCCTCGCAGGAGGGGCGGACACCGGACCCTGCCCCCCCACATGCTCCGGATCCTGGCGGTGGTCTTCCCTGACCTGGATGGGCAGCTGAAGGACAGACAGCAGCAAGGAGGGGGTGAGTCCATGACTGCACTGTGCCCTTTGTCTGACATGCTATGTGCCCTCCTCTGGCCTGGTTAAACTTCCACAGTACATCAGTCATGTGGTCCAGGACCCATGTCCCTCATTTGTGACATGCCCACTTCTCCTCTGATACGCATATGTGTGGCCCTTATAGTCAGGAAATTGTGGCATTTGGGGACTGTGTCATTGCATTTTGCTTTGCTGAAGGTGGGGGACAGCATTTGTTCCCGTGACTATGT
Source organism: Calotriton arnoldi (assembly GCA_963921515.1). Lineage (NCBI taxonomy): Eukaryota > Metazoa > Chordata > Amphibia > Caudata > Salamandridae > Calotriton > Calotriton arnoldi. Next base: position 802,250 of record CAWUFW010007380.1, read on the forward strand.
TGTGCGATTCATGGGTGGGTCAATTGCTTACACAATGCCTAAGTTCTGACATGTAATCTGGGTGTAACTTTGATATGTGGTCCGCTTGCTGCTCTGACTCACCACATGTCCCTGGGGAATTTGGCACACACCCATGCTGCTGGTGGGAACAATGTTTGGGCCTCAGGAGTATGTGTATCCAGTGTGTCACACATGCTTAGCCACCTGCCTACTGTCCAGGACTCATCCCTCTTACAGGTGGAGCTGGACAGTCATGCCTACTCCAGGGCATGCAATACACTCTGTACTCCCACTCCCGTGTATCATCTGGCATGTTGTGATCAGTGAAATGTACCCTCAGGTGTCTGCCTCTGTCTCATTGTGCTGTGTCGTCGTTGTCAGGACTACTGGTATGTTTATCGGTTAGGGCTCAGCATGCCATCGGAGATGTGACCATGATAGGCAATACTTCTGTGACTTATAGGTGTCTGATCACTTGACTGTGCACACAGGTCTGTGCGACTGTGACTTTCAGGCAGCTGTATTGTCATTAACAGCACACTGTGAGGTGCTCATGTTCAGAGAGTTGTGTTTCATGTCCCCCATATGTCAAGTTGGTATGACGTGGACAAATAGTAGTACAGATGATGTGGTATTTGGGGGATGGACATGTGCACTTGTCAGTCACATGACTTGCATTCCCCATGCCCTCGGATTGTGACACAGTGCAGACTGTTGTTGGCTGGCTGCCATGGCCATGTGACTTGAGACAGTAATGTATGACTTTGCACGCCTTCCTGTGTCATGGCATTAAACTTCCTGAGACTGATCCTGCAGGGGAGTGACATGTGCAACATGCACCCCATTGTGGCATTGACTATCCGGACATGGGTGCATCATGGTGTCTGGTGCTGGTATGCATCACATGCATTTCTATTTAGACTCTGGCCATCCCTTTATCCGGACACCTGCACTGACTCAGTGGCAAGAGATGTGATGTGTGCATGTTCACATACTTCACCGTGTTCCCTGCAATGTCCAACAACTGTGTAGGTGGTGCATGTGTCCACACTGGGGTCTTACCATCAGACAGGCACCAGACATATGGGTGCAAGGGCAGGAGGGGTGTGAGTCCCATGGTTGACTATCAGACTGACAATTGGCTTCCCCGAATCTGTGTGAGGACTTTAGGCAATGTTCAACTAAGGATGCCAGGGCTTGCTCTGTAATGTGCTGTACTTACTGTGGTGTGTGCGGTCAGTGCAGGTGACTGATGTTTGTCTGTTTCCCTAATTGTTTGCAGATACATCCACGGCCACAGGAGGGGACAGCTCCACGGACCAGGAGGAGCAGCGGAGCCAGACTGGGTCAGCATCAGACGAGTGGTCAGAGGGACGCAGTGGCACGGAGGGCGAGGGGAGCCACACCGAGGAGTCCTCAGCACCATCCACCTCAGCTGAGGACCACAGCAGCTCTGAGGATGACTCCCTTGTGGAGGCGGGTCTCAGCAGCCACCAAAGGCCAGCTAGTCTGTCTGGCCCCGCACCACCACCACCACCACCACCACCGCCCTCCCATTGGCTCCCATTCCCGAGGTCCGTGGAGGCTCGGGAGCGGGTCTCCTTCGTGCCAGGCGCCGCACCCCCTGTGTCCCCTGCTGCCCTGAGTGAGGAGTCTGTGTACCTCCTTCGGCAGCTCCATGTAGGGCAGACAGCAATGCTGAGTGTCCTCCATGCACACACCACTCTGTTGACACAGCTGGTGTCGTTCATGGAGGGCATCTCGACGGGTATGTCTGCCCTACAGAGGAGCAATAAGTCCATGGACTCCTCCCTGACAGCAGCAGTGTCCCTCCTCCAACAGTCCCTCACCCCTCCCACCTCTGCCCCATCCACACTTCCTGCCCCCTACCTGTCCAAAGCACATGCACACCTGCACAGTCACCCAAACACACAGACACGAGCAGCACAGACACACCCAAGAGAAAGGCAAGACGTGCACACAAGCATCCTCAGGGGACTGATACCACAGACACAGGGGATGGGGAACACACACACACAGGCAACCACAGTCACTCCGCAATCCTCAAGATCCTCTCCCTCCAAGACCCCTTCCCTTGCCTCACCTGCAACCCCACCTGATGAGCAGCTCTTCCTCTGTGACCTCGGCCTCTTCCCCTCCCATCCCGCTGATCCAGCATACCGGGGGAAGAGGAAGTCCACCCACACAGAGGGGAGTGCCCCTCGCCCCCGGACACCCTCCCCCAGACGCAGGCAGAGTGAGCCCCCCCACCCGCAAGTCCCCCCAGTCCCGGAAGAGCAAGACCCCACCACCGCCCTGCAAGTCAACCACCCAGTCTCTCACCTCCATCCCCCAGGCCACCACTCCACAGGTTCCACCGCCACACCCTGCCCCAGGTTCCCCCACACACAGATACCGCATCCCCAAACTGCTTAGGCCCTCCCCCTGCCACTTGCTCTTCCACCCCAAAACCAGACGCTCTGCCTGTTTGTGCCACTGGTGTGGAGACCGTGTCCCCCCTCTGTCCTGCCCAGCTCTTCTGCCCCCCTTCCACTACCTTGGAGTCATGCACTGCGGTGGAGTCCACAACAACCCCGTCTGACTCGGGCACTGCATTGGGGACCCAGTCCACTCCATCTGACCAGCCCACTGCAGTGGTTGCAGCACCAACACCATCTGACTTGAGCCCTGCGGTGGTGCCAGCCCCCCCTGAGTCAGACACCTCCACTGCAGTTGCCGGTGACACTCCTGCACCCACCTCCCCTTCACTGCCTCATTCTGGCATCCCCTGATCCTGTCCCTGCGGTGCCTGGCCTGCCCCTCGTTTGCCCCTCCAAGGGGGATGTCCCCTGTCCGTACCTGTGCAGGCAAGCAATTGTTGACAAGTTGTCACACATCACCCTGTTGGGACTGTATATTTGGACTGGCCATTGGCCTTAGTTTATTTTGGACTTTTGATTTGAGTTGCACACTTGCTGAATAAAGCCTCTTTTTGTTTACTTGTGGTTAATCTTTGGAGGTACATGATGTAGATGTGTTGAATCATGCATTTGCTGTTGTAATAGTGTTCAGATCAGGTAAATGAAGTTTTGCTGTGATGCGCTCAATGTGGTCCATGGGATATGTGTCCTAATCTAGTCTGGATCTATAGCATCCTTTGCTGCAGTCTGAGGGTGTCATGTTCAGCATTTGACACAGGGATGTACGTTTAGCATTTGTAGATTACCATCTTTGTCCTACACTGATGCACATCTGGTGGGCTTACCACTGTCCAATGTTCCTAGTACCCTGACTGTGTGCCCGTCTCCAATGGACATGCAGTTTAGCACATCAAATTTGGAGGACTCATCTGTGTACACAGTGCAAGTTGCTTGACACGTGTCTTGGGTGTATGCAGATGACTGACGTGACACTCCCGTGCTCAGGCTGATATGAGCAGAGCCTTCATTGTGTTGTAGTTGTTGACTCACTGACCGAGTGTTCTGCTGACATGTTTGAGTCATGCACAGACAAGATTTGGCACAGCTGACCTTCCACAGGAGTGGAGTGCCCTCATGGCAGTGCGTGATTCCGTGGTATAGGCTGTGCCCATGTTGTGTGTTGTGTAGGCATGTCTGTGCGTGTTCCCTTCTCTTTTTCCTACACAGGCTGTGTCCCTACGGATGTTCCTGTTTGTGATGCTTGCTGAGTTGTTCTGTGTTCATCCAGCATCTTGGACCTGGTTACTCCGGGATGTGGGTGCATGGCATACTAATGTTCATGAGGTTGTCATCCCTAGTTGTCTTTGTTGTCAGGGCTGGGGATGTGGCAAACGCAGATGGGACACAGTCAGGATTCCTCTTGGCACTTGTTGGTTACACGAGTAATGTGATTTTCTGTTTGTGTATGCTTTCAGTGATTGTGACACGTTGTGTGTGTGACTGCTGCCACTCCTCAGGGTCAGAGCTGCAATGTTGGGAGTTGTCTATGTGTGTCCTTTGTGGGTCAGCTTGGCTTCTTCATTGGTGTGTGACTATGGCCAGGATCCCATTGTTTGGGGTGGATTTCACGTCATGCCCATGTACGGCATACTGTGCAGTGTGTCAGACATTCACAAGTATTGTTGACTGGCCATGTGTGATGTGTTTCTGCACCTTATTTCCCCCACCACCCCTGGGATTGTCATGGGTGCATGTGCAATGTCAGCAGTCCATGTGAGCTTCACTGCTGCACATTGGTGGAGTTCAAGGTGTGTGGCGTTGAGTGTGTGCAAATGTGAGTTGTTGCACGGCTGGGGCACTACCTCCATATTTTCCTTGGCTGGCAAGCCATGCTGAGTGCTTTGTGCTTGTATAGGTGTGATGGTAGTTTGTTGCTCCGGAAACATGGCTGTGGTTCACAGTGTGGATGACATCTACCTTTGTCATCACAGTGTGATTGTAATGCAGGCTAGTGTCACCACAATGTGAGGTCCCTGGGGGGAGTGCTGTGGTGGTTCTGTCTCTTGCTGTGTTTGTTGCTGTTCCTACAAGCTTGTGTGACATTTGTAATTTGGGCTCCCTCTCATCTCACAATGCCTGTTTGCCCACATGGGGAATCCAATCCATGAGTTACTTTTGTATGTGACTGTGTTGACATCTGTGTATTAGTGAATCTGGCCTCCTCATGTGTTGTGTGTTTGCCTGGGGACACTGGCACACAACCCCCTCACCTGTTGTGTATGATGTGCAGTGTGAGTCTGCCTGTTTGTGTTTGTGCATTTGCACCACTGCATTGGCATATCTTTAGTTTGCCATTGGCTGTATGTTGTTTGGTGGCTTTCCCCTGCTGGCCCTGGGACTGCTAGGTCATCAGTCAGCACATTGATCATGGTTAGTATGTCCCATTGCTGCCATGGTATGGTATTTGTTCACCTGACATCTGCAGTCTCCACAGGATATCTACATTTGTGTGTCCATTGGTGCAGATATGTGGGTCTGCATTAGGCTGCTCACTTCTGTCATTGTGTTATTTGTGAATGTAGACAATGTGGGCCCCCATGGCTGATGTTTGTGTGCACATGGCCAGAACGATGTGTCATTGGCACTGCACTGCTTGCCTCACACAATCTATGTTGCTATGGGACACAAGCACTACAATGCCACTGTAGTGTTTGGTGTTGTGTGGCCAGGAATAATCCCTGCAGTTTTTTTTTGCAGCTTTTACCAGGACTACACTCACCTTTTGGGCACTGTGGTGATGGGGCTTTGGGCCCCATTGCCACACTGTTCAAGAGGTGCTTCAGCTATGGAGCACACACTTACCTTTTGGGCACTGTGGTGATGGGGCTTTGGGCCCCATTGCCACACTGTTCAAAAGGTGCTTCAGCTATGGAGCACACACTTACCTTTTGGGCACTGTGGTGATGGGGCTTTGGGCCCCATTGCCACACTGTTCACAAAGTGCTTCAGCTATGGAGCACACACTTACCTTTTGGGCACTGTGGTGATGGGGCTTTGGGCCCCATTGCCACACTGTTCAAAAGGTGCTTCAGCTATGGAGCACACACTTACCTTTTGGGCACTGTGGTGATGGGGCTTTGGGCCCCATTGCCACACTGTTCAAAAGGTGATTCAACTATGGAGCACACACTTACCTTTTGGGCACTGTGGTGATGGGGCTTTGGGCCCCATTGCCACACTGTTCAAGAGGTGCTTCAGCTATGGAGCACACACTTACCTTTTGGGCACTGTGGTGATGGGGCTTTGCGCCCCATTGCCACACTGTTCACAAAGTGCTTCAGCTATGGAGCACACACTTTCCTTTTGGGCACTGTGGTGATGGGGCTTTGGGCCACATTGCCACAGTGGTCATGGTGTGCTTGCATTGTGTAGGCCACACACACAATTATGTGTGACACATGTGTTAGGGGGTCACATTGCATGTTCAATGTCATGTTCAGTGTTGTATGCATTTGACACAGACCACACACGCTTGTCATGGTGTTGGGGGTGGGATGTAATTTACAGGCAGTCCTTATGTGGGAGTATGCTAGTTGTGTCATGCATTGCCCGTCCTATGAGTAGGGGTGGTTGTAGTGACAGGCATCCAGCCCCCCATGGGTAGGGGTGGTAGTAGTGGTAGGCATCTAGCACCCCCTGGGTAGGGGTGGTAGTAGTGACAGGCATCCAGCCCCCATTAGTGGGGATGGTAGTAGTGGCAGGCATCCAGCCCCCCATGGGTAGGGGTGGTAGTAGTGACAGGCATCCAGCCCCCCATGGGTAGGGGTGGTAGTAGTGATAGGCATCCATCCCCCCATGGGTAGGGGTGGTAGTAGTGATAGGCATCCAGCCCCCCATTAGTGGGGATGGTAGTAGTGACAGCCATCCAGCCCCCCATGGGTAGGGGTGGTAGTAGTGATAGGCATCCAGCCCCCCATGAGTGGGGATGGTAGTAGTGGTAGGCATCCAGCCCCCCATGAGTGGGGATGGTAGTAGTGACAGGCATCCAGGCCCCCATGGGTAGGGGTGGTAGGCATCTAGCACCCCCTGGGTAGGGGTGGTAGCAGTGACAGGCATCCAGCCCCCCATGGGTGGGGATGGTAGTAGTGGTAGGCATCCAGCCCCCCATTAGTGGGGATGGTAGTAGTGACAGGCATCCAACCCCCCATGGGTAGGGGTGGTAGTAGTGGTAGGCATCTAGCACCCCCTGGGTAGGGGTGGTAGTAGTGGTAGGCATCTAGCACCCCCTGGGTAGGGGTGGTAGTAGTGGTAGGCATCTAGCACCCCCTGGGTAGGGGTGGTAGTAGAGGTAGGCATCTAGCACCCCCTGAGTAGGGGTGGTAGTAGTGGTAGGCATCCAGCCCCCCATTAGTGGGGATGGTAGTAGTGACAGCCATCCAGCCCCCCATGGGTAGGGGTGGTAGTAGTGGTAGGCATCTAGCACTCCCTGGGTAGGCGTGGTAGTGTTGACAGGCATCCAGCCCCCATGGGTAGGGGTGGTAGTAGTGGTAGGCATCTAGCACCCCCTGGGTAGGGGTGGTAGTAGTGACAGGCATCCAGCCCCCCATGGGTAGGGGTGGTAGTAGTGACAGGCATCCAGCCCCCCATGGGTAGGGGTGGTAGTAGTGATAGGCATCCAGCCCCCCATGGGTAGGGGTGGTAGTAGTGACAGGCATCCAGCCCCCCATGGGTAGGGGTGGTAGTAGTGATAGGCATCCAGCCCCCCATGAGTGGGGATGGTAGTAGTGACAGCCATCCAGCCCCCCATGGGTAGGGGTGGTAGTAGTGGTAGGCATCTAGCACCCCCTGGGTAGGGGTGGTAGTAGTGACAGGCATCCAGCCCCCATGGGTAGGGGTGGTAGTAGTGACAGGCATCCAGCCCCCCATGGGTAAGGGTGGTAGTAGTGCTAGGCATCCAGCCCCCCATGGGTAGGGGTGGTAGTAGTGATAGGCATCCAGCCCCCCATGAGTGGGGATGGTAGTAGTGGTAGGCATCCAGACCCCATTAGTGGGGATGGTAGTAGTGACAGCCATCCAGCCCCCCATGGGTAGGGGTGGTAGTAGTGGTAGGCATCTAGCACCCCCTGGGTAGGGGTGGTAGTAGTGACAGGCATCCAGCCCCCCATGGGTGGGGATGGTAGTAGTGGTAGGCATCCAGCCCCCCATTAGTGGGGATGGTAGTAGTGACAGGCATCCAGCCCCCCATGGGTAGGGGTGGTAGTAGTGCAGGCATCCAGCCCCCATGGGTAGGGGTGGTAGTAGTGATAGGCATCCAGCCCCCCATGATTGGGGATGGTAGTAGTGGTAGGCATCCAGCCCCCCATTAGTGGGGATGGTAGTAGTGACAGCCATCCAGCCCCCATGGGTAGGGGTGGTAGTAGTGGTAGGCATCTAGCACCCCCTGGGTAGGGGTGGTAGTAGTGACAGTCATCCAGCCTCCCATGGGTGGGGGTGGTAGTAGTGGTAGGCATCTGGCGCCCCCTGGGTAGGGGTGGTAGTAGTGACAGGCATCCAGCCCCCCATGGGTAGGGGTGGTAGTAGTGGTAGGCATCTAGCACCCCCTGGGTAGGGGTGGTAGTAGTGACAGGCATCCAGCCCCCCATGGGTAGGGGTGGTAGTAGTGACAGGCATCCAGCCCCCCATGGGTAGGGGTGGTAGTAGAGATAGGCATCCAGCCCCCCATGAGTGGGGATGGTAGTAGTGGTAGGCATCCAGCCCCCCATTAGTGGGGATGGTAGTAGTGACAACCATCCAGCCCCCCATGGGTAGGGGTGGTAGTAGTGGTAGGCATCTAGCACCCCCTGGGTAGGGGTGGTAGTAGTGACAGGCATCCAGCCGCCCATGGGTAGGGGTGGTAGTAGTGGTAGGCATCTAGCACCCCCTGGGTAGGGGTGGTATTAGTGGTTGGCATCCAGGCCCCTATGTGTGTATGTGACATTGGTGATAGCCATCCTGCCCCTATGGTGCTGCTGTTGCTGGTGTAACTAATTTCTGCATCCCTATGTGTGTGTGGTATATGTCGGGTACGTGTCGTTTGTTTGTGATGTGGGTGTTTGACTTACCGTCTGCGCCGTACGCGTCCGTACCGGTCCCGGTAATAGATGTAGAGTATTGGTAGGACCTGCGCGATGGGATTCATGGTTGGGTCGTCTCGTTCGTGTTTCTCGTGGCTTCGACTCATACTCGTGGCGATCAGCACTATCTGCGCCAACCTTGGCGAAACACTCAAATATCGGAGCGAACTACAAGAAACTGCATTTACCAGAATGCCAGGTGCGAACCTTGCCTGAGAGGTCAGCGGTGTGCTCCCACATCCTGTTGTCATACTCGTGGCTGGCTTGTTCGTCTCGTCGCCGTGGATCGTCTTGTGGCGCAAATCGGAGCTTATGTGCAGCTCTCCCGGATGCTCAAACGTGCCGTGCGTAGCGACAGGTTCGGCGCGTACGGAAGACGCATCGTACTAGTCCGGCCGGAAGGTGCTGTGTATTTTGTTCCGTGCGACTCGATTCGGCGTTTGCGGATCCGGCTCGTGCGGGGAACAGGAGCTGGAATGGGTAAGTACGGCTCGCTTGGAATCTGGGCTGTTATGCGCATCGTACTTGTTCGTTCGGTAGAGTGTTCGAGTCGGTCGGAAAACACGCATTCGGCTGGTATTTTTTCCGGACAAATACTGTTAGGTGCGCTTCCGGCCGACATCGGAATCGACCCCTAAATGTTTAATGAACTTAAAACATACTCAACTTTAACCACTATAAACACAACATCACAGTACTCCAATAATTAAATGTAAAAAATAAATTATACATTTTTTAAAATTATAATAAATACATTTTAAAAACACTCACCACCCTTAAACACAATAAACACCATATTACACTGATAAATTTATTTATACACATTTTTTTTTAAATTTCAATTTTTTTCTAAATTTGGAAAATTTTGTAACAAAAAAATACCCACCCTTACCCCCTATTAACACAAAATCCTGCTCATAAAAACATTTTTAATTTAAATTTCAAATTTAAAATACATTTTTAAATTTCTAAAAAATATTTAAAACACTCCCCACCCTTATACCCTATAAACCCAACATCCTGCTCCTAAAAAAATTATAATTTCATTTAAAAATATTTTAAAAAAATTTTATTTAAATTTGAGATTTTTAAAATACTCCCCAACCTTATCCCCTATAAACCCAACATCCCGCTCCTAAAAAAATCTAAAAATGTCTTTAACAAAACTTTAAAATTTAAATGAATTTAAATTTCACATTATAAAAACACTCCCCACCCTTATCCCCTATTAACCCAACATCCCGCCCCTAAAAAAACATTATACATTTATTTTAAAATTATAAATACATTTAAAATGTGTTCCCAATCTTTTTAAAACACTCCCCACCCTTATCCCCTATTAACCCAACATCCCATCCCTAAAAAAATATTATACATTCATTTTAAAATTTAAAATACATTTTAAATGTTTACCCAATTTTTTTAAACCACTCCCCACCCTTATCCCATATAAACCCAACATCCCGCCCCTAAAAATTACTATACAATTTAAAAAAAATGTATTTAACAATTATTATATCATTTACAAACATTTAACACAATAAAAAAAATAGTAAAACGATATATTTTACTGACGATATTTTAACAATCGATATTTTTTATAACGAAATTTTTTACAACACACAAAATCGATATTATATACATAGATATTTTTTACATAGATATTTTATACTACCGATATTTTTAACTCAATATTATGTCAAAACGATATAAAATACTCGATATTCTGACCACTTACCATGTACGGGGAGTTAACGCCGCCATAGCGTCAATTTTTTGACGTTATGGCAGGTTTTTTTTTCCGCCGTATTTACAAGTTGCCGCTAACCACAGTTAGCGGCCGTTTTCCGGCGTAAACGTGCGTTTTTCATATCGCTAGTTCTGTTAGCAGGACTTAATGAAAATGAGATGCAAGGTAGGCATTCTTGTGCAAAAACAGCTGTTAACCCCACTTCGCGATATTTACATGGAATTCCTTATATGGTGCAAAACCCAAAAAAATGCCTCTAGCTCCAGTTAGAGGCAGCTTTTTAAGACCAGAAAATAGCTGGTCTTAAAAATGGTACAAACACTTGGGGCCTCATTTCAGAAGGTTGTGGTGCTGGACAGCACTGCAAGGAATGTTGCTGCGCTGCCCTGCGACAAAACTACAGGGCAGGAATGCGCACCATCAATAAGATAGGGCGCATTCCTGGGCCTCATTCATGAAAAGTGTTGCATTGCTGCGACAAAACAGCGTTGCAACACTTTTCATTACACCCTTCTTGCGACACCATGGATGCGCTGTATTCACTGTACAGCGCTCCATGTCGCAATTAATGACAGATACATCCGGAATCCTGACGTATCTGTCAGCGCTAAAGTCATGCATTGCTGCAGTTGTGTCACAAGCATGACGCAACTCCAGCAATGCGTGGGGCCAGCCTATCTCTGTGGCACTGCGTCACCCTTACGCCTGCCATGAGGCAGGCGTAAGGTACTGACGCAGTGGCGTCCTACAATTGTTGTAGTGCAATCTGATGGATTTTACTGCGCCTCTCCTATGAAGTTTTGTTGCGTGGCAACGCCCACTCTGCATACATCATACCTGATGCAGGTATAATGTGGCACAGGGCTTCACAAGGTCACTCATATGCCTAGATGCGTCACTTTGCAAATATGGCACAACGTGGTGCAAGAATCACGCTGCAAGTACGTCAAGAAAATGACGCACCGAAGGGGCTCCTGAATAAGCCCCCCTGTCTCTTTCCCCTAAGTTGGCGCACAATGGCTGCCATGCGCCAACGCAGGCACCGTTGCGCTATGGTGCAAGGGTGACTGTGTTGCGGAGTTGATTTATGTTGTGGCTTCATCTCTTCTTGAGATGTCTGAAGGTAGGGCTGGACTAGTGGAGGGCGGAAGTGAACCAGTTGGCCTACTTGGAGTGTTGTTTGCCTGGTCTTTTCTTGAGGGGTGCCGGGGTGTTGGCGCAGTTGGAGATCCATCGGTGGAGGTTGCGCGCTGCGGTGTTGGCATCTGTTAGCGTTGGCGGAGTGGTGGTGCTGAGGAAGTTCTTCGGTGGCCTTGATCGGCCCGCAACGGTGGGGCAATGATGGCAATGGTGTACAGTGGACGTGGTGAATGCGTGATGTAAACAATGACGGTCAGTACAGGAGAGTCCTGTGGTGTGGCTGTAGTTGAAGTTCCCGCTGGTGGAGAAAACGGGCTTGAGCGTGTGTCAGGCTATGTGGGTAGGTGTGGTGACTAGGTGGTTGAGTCCGATGTTGGCAAGGTTCCCCAGGAGGGGGTGGTGTTCTGGTCACTGGGGTTGTCCAGGTGGAATTTGAGGTCTCTGAGTAGGATGTAGTCGGCGGATGGGAGAGCCTGGGGTGCGATGAGGTCTACAATGGCATCGGTGAATGGGGGTTCATCGCCCGGGTGCCTGTAGATGAGGGTGCCATGGAGGGTGGTGTTGGGGTTGGTACGAATCTGGAAGTGGAGGTGTTCCATGGTCACCGTCGGGTCATTAGAGTCCATAGTCAGTCGGAGTGTGCCTTTTCCAGACAATGGCAATGCCTCCTCCTGGCCACTCGGGGTGGTCCGTGCAAGTGAATTTGTAGCCGTCGTGGATGGTGATGGCGATGTCTGGTCCGGAGCAGAGGTTGGTCCAGGTTTCCGCGAAGAAGGCGATGTCTGAAGAGGTGGCGTAGAGGAGGTCCCAGATTTCTGTTGCATGTTTGTGGAGGGACCGTACGTTGAGGAGGATGCAGTTGAGCCAGTCGGCTGCGCTGTTGTTCGGCTGGGCAGCAGGAGGTGCTGGTGTACTGATGTCGCAGAAAGTGTGTTTGATGTTTCGGCAGGCGCAGGGTGGAAGAGAATTCCACAGTGTTGCTAGATGGCAGGCGGCGTGGCATCCAGGGTTGATGGCGAGGAGGGTGCTGGCACCTTAGCAGTGGAGTGTCCGAGAGGAAGGGTCCTTGGAGCTGGGCACGGTTCAGGGGCGGACGGACGCAGATGGGCTTGCCTTTGGCACACCAGTGGTACGCCCGCTGAGCATGGCCGCACAGCGGCTGCCATTATGTAGTGCTGCGTGGGGGACTGGACAGCTGGAAGGCAGGAAATGCGGGAAAGGACCCTGTATGGGGCGGGGAGGCGGGGGGAGTGGAGATTGTAAATATATATTTTTTTAATTCTTACCTCGAGGCTGGGTCCCGCGTCTTCTGTGCTCCTGCTCTCCTGAGTCTGCTTCCAGGAACAGGAAGCAGGGAGCCAGGCTCCCTCCTCTAAGCCAATCAAAACGCTGCAATGCGGCGTTGTGATTGTTTTTGAGCGCCGTGCCAAGGCGTTCAGCCAGGGGCTGGAGTGGTGGGCATGTTCTCCATGCAGGCTGTAATGCAGCCTTCATTGTGAACAGGGATGTGCGCATAACTGCTTTGGACGGCCTGAGAGGGCCGACCAGTCATTGCACACTTGAGTGGGCATACCACTCCGCCCCTGCCCTGCTTCGTGTGTAGTGCAGCCCCACCACCCTCCTGCCCACAAAGGAAACATAGCATGAGTACATCAGTAAGTTATCATCATGTTATGTTTCCTCTTCTTGCACTGCTTGGAAGCAGTGGGGCTAGGCCTGGGCCCAACTCGACCCCCGGGCCTCCTCCGCTACGCGTCCCACCTTCTCCTCACCTGGGCACTGACACCATGGCGCAATCCGCTGCACTCTCTCCAAATCTGTGACTCAGCCAGCAGGAGCCTCAGCCAGGCGGGATTTCACAAGCCAGGGTACAGCAGTCGACGCCAAGTCCGCTGGGGAACCTCCGATGCAGGTGATGCAACAGGGCCCCCTTAGGGGTGAAGTTGCAGCGATCCCACCACACAAGTTCGGTGCAGCTCAGGGGCCTCACACTCCACAGCGTCTGGCCAGCGCAACATCCTCCGGCCTGTGATGCAGAGAGGCGTGGCCCACCATTGCTTATCTGCTCCGTGCACCCCAGTGTAGTGGTGACGCGTGGTATGCGATGCAGGCCTCCCAACGTTGGTGCGCAGGAGCGCCTCTATTGTTCACAGCTCCAAGGGGCACCAGGCGGTCTTCTCACCCAGGTCAGCAACCTGTCTCCATGCAACCTGGCAGACCTCACCACCAGGTAACGGTGAAGCCAACACCTCAATGTCTACCACCACGTGCCAGCAACTCCACAGCATCCCCGCATCCCACTCCGGGTCCAAGACACAGGCCCAGCGAGGCCTTTGGGCCCCGGGGACCGTCCGTGCTTTCAAGGTTTTAGATGCCATGGTGTTGCAAGGAGTGCCCAATGATAAGTGATGCATCACTGGTTTTACCAAGCGATGCGCCTCTTTTCATGATTGTAGCCCTGGATTTCCTCTTCCCCTGGGACTCTGGCTGGTCATCCTGGCTGTAAGGGGGCTTGGGGGGGGGGCTATTGATCTGTGTTGCACTTGGCCCATGCTGCTCCAATCTGCATTCCATTGGTTTTGTTTCCTATTTTTCATTGGGGGTGGACTTATAGGCTATTTTTGCCTCTAGAGGCAAAAAAACTCACGGGCTGACTAACGTCAGTTTTTTGCCCGCAAATTGGCCTTTTATCAGTTTTCACCCGCTAACGCCAGAATTTCACGCTAGTGTTAACGACAGTTTTCACCGCAGCTACCTGGAACTATCGCCATGTAGCAACATATTGTAAATACATCGTTAACCGGGCAATAGTTTTCGGTGAGGGCCACGTTAAGAAAACTGCCGCTAACTAGCGTTAACATTAGTTAGCGGCAGTTCTTGTACATATCCCCCTAAGATCGTTGAATCTTTCAGAACTAGATACCTTTGGGTTGCTGATTGCACTCCACCAAGACTCGATGAACTAAAAACATGCTGTGTCTAAATACTTCAAGTATGAGATTCTCCTTATGGACCCAACTGCTCATAGTTTCTGACTCAGATGACCAACCTCACTGTAGAACCTCTCAACCATTGGACAACATGTGTAAACCATGGGAACAAAATAAATTCAAATCACACTTTAATCCCCCAAATGAACAAGAGGATTTAAAGTATTTTCTAACCCTTATGCCTTCTCAGCTGTCTACAGCTCCAGTCGATTCACAACACTCTGTTGCAGTTGTGAAGGCAATTTTATGACAAATGCCTTGAAATCTCAATGCACTTATCAAATCAAATCAAATCAGGGGCATTTGTTCAGCGCACATATCACTCGGAAGACTCGTGGCGCTTGCAGACAGCTCTGAAAGATTGCTTGATTAGTTGTCAAATAGCCATGATTTTAGCTTCTTGCGAAATCCATTGTGATCAGTGATTATGCGCAGATTTCTGGGCAGTTTGTTCCAAGATGTGAGGGCAAGAAAAGAAAAGGATCTTCCTCCGCTTCTGACGGCGCGGATTCTGAAAGGTGTGAGTAGTGATTCATTGCTAGACCTCAGGGGCCTACAAGGCTGCTACCAGCTTAGTTTATTGGACCAATATGCCGGGCCGATTCCGTACTTACACAAAAGCTGTAGGAAAGTAGGATCTGCTTCTTATGGTTACCCCCACTTTTTGCTTGATGTTACACTGTTTTGGACTAGTCTGACTGGGATCCTGCTAATCAGGACCCCAGTCTATTTGCTTTCTCCCTAAAATGTTATGCCATGTACTTAGGTACTCTACAGATTGGATACTGGGTTACCCTTGTCAGTCCCTAGTATATGGTACACATGTACCCAGGGCATAGGTACCCCAGAGGCCTCCCATAGGCTGAAGCATGTATTATGCCACCCATGAGAGGCCATGCAAAATGGAACTACAGGCCTGCCATTGCAGCCTGTGTAAGATGGTGCATGCACCACTTACTTAAGATATAGGTTTACTATATCTATAGGTCACTACACTTAAAACCTATAAGTCACCCCTATAACAAGCCTTGACAATCCTGAAGGCAGGGTGCTGAGTTTTACGTGAGAGGGTGCCCCTGCATGAGCAGAGTACCCCTGCAGCCTTCGGAGACCATTCTCCCGGGTTGTCGGTGACGCAGCCCGACATATAGGTAGAGGTGCATTATATGTTAGTGTAAAATGCTATCTCGAAAACGGCTGCAATAAAACATGTTGTGTTTGGTATCAAACACCTTGGAATCATACCTCCACATCGGTAACCGGTTTGGGAGGTATGATTCCACCCTTCAGAAGCAAGCTTCGCGGGGTCCATGGTCTTCCTGGTACCAGCCTTCTCGACCCGGTCAGCACAAAAGGGTTGCTGCCGACCAGAGACACATTTCTGCCCTCCTGCTGCTGAGCCAAGCTCGAGCAGGGGAAGGCAGCACAATAGGCATCCTGTCACAGGGAGGTGTGACCACCTCCCAGACAGGATTTAGTGTATAGGGGCTGGGTGGGTGCACTTCCAAAGTGCCTGAAAGGCTGCACGAGGGGCACATTTGGTGTCCCTGTGCATAGTCCAGTTC
This sequence comes from Calotriton arnoldi, assembly GCA_963921515.1. Classification (NCBI taxonomy): domain Eukaryota; kingdom Metazoa; phylum Chordata; class Amphibia; order Caudata; family Salamandridae; genus Calotriton; species Calotriton arnoldi. The sequence goes on from CAWUFW010007380.1 coordinate 818,228, forward strand.
AAACCAGTCCTGGGAGCCATCTGCTCCTGCTCTGGCACAAAACTGGACAAAGGACATGGGAGTAACCTCCCCACCATCCTGACCCTCCCCTGGGAGGGTCCCCTGAATCTGTCCAACCCTCTCCCCTGGGTACTTAAGGGCTTACCTGGCTGTAGGACCCTAGATTCCACGTGGACAAGATTCTGAACAAGAACCCACTGACCTTCAACCGTCTGGACACTCTGGACTTCGCTGGACTTCAACTGGGCCCGACTTCATCTCTCTCTCCGTCCAAAGCATCGTCTGTGCCCGTGCACCATACATGCTCTGTGCAGGACCTGTGTAGCATCAAAGACAACTGAAGTTATCTCCCTTGGGGTGAAGGAGTCACTCCCCTGCATTCACAGGCACCGTAATGAAACTGACCAGTCTGCTGCTCCTGAGCTCCTGCAGACTCCGAAGGCTCCAGCAGCACAGGAGGTGGGTTCCTATGTTCCTTGAGGTCGAGCTACCCTCTCATCAAATCTGAGGCCAGTATCCCTCGTGGGGACTGCATAACCCAAACCCCTGTGCACCGCATACTTTTGCAAGTGCATATGCTTGTTGGCATCCCCCAACTAAGTGAATTGGGCTATCGATTTGCACAACCTCTATGCACATTTTGTACAAAGGACTTTGGCCTCCTTGCACTCTGCCCTGCAAGCTGTTACTTTGTGAAACTGCTAGAGGTCCCCTCGCGACTCCTGTGCCTTCGGCCTGTGGGTCCACTTGAGGGACAACACTGCTTTACTTAGGCTCCCCTGATTGCTCCAGGCCTGCCCTGACTCCCCTTGCTATGGTGAGTCTCCTGGTCCTTGCTGGGCCAGACCGTAACCTTCTTTGACCTTCTTCATGGGTTGCCGCTGCCAAGGCTTGTTGGTGCTCCCGCCTGACACCGACCCCTCAGCACTCGACATCCTTAGTGGGACAGCTTGTATCCAGCTCCTGGTCATCCTTGACATCTCCTGGTCCCTGCAGCTGTACAGTCAAGGTCTCCATCTTCACACCTGAAGCACCTGAAATTGGTGGGCATTCGTCTTCCGAGCCCCTGGTCACTCCTGAGTGACCCAGTCTCTGTCCCCTCTGCTTACAGGATCCTTCCATCAAGAATCCAACTGTGGGTTCCACCGGACACTTTTCTTCTTTCCAGCAGTGGCGTTTCTTTGAAGGCTCCCATTGAGAACGACGGCGGTTTCCGACGCCAATTCGACCCTATGCACCCGGCTTCCCTGTGATAGGTAACTCTGGTAGTTCGGTATCCACGGGTGGGGTGGCTATCCAACCTTCTAAGTTCCAAAGGGTTTCTTCGTAATCCACTGGGAAGGGTCCTTAAACTATAAAACTGCAACCATGACTCTCCCATTGAATTGTACTTAGCATGCGGTCGTGTTCTCACACTGCACCCGTCCTCCGTGGGGTCCCTCCTTACTCACCTTGGGTGGTTCCTTGGGGTCCCAGCGATTCTACAATCTCTAGACTCTGTCTTGACTCGAGTCTTGGTTCTTATACCACTATTTTAGTATATGGTTTGGTCTTCCCCGGGAGCCCACTGTGTATTAGTGCTACTTACGATTGTTTCTGTGCTACAGTATTGTGTGCTTTGTGTTTATCTGCATGTAGCAGATACTGTGAGGTATTTAAGGTGTGTTGTAATAATAAATACATATTTTTATAACTACTGTGTGGTTCTCCTTTCATTTAACCAATACAATAAGGTTGCATTCTGGTAAAACAAGCTGCTTAACATTCCTTCAAGAGTAAGCCTGAAGGCTGCTCACCACAGCCATCACTTGGATAGCTTTCTAAGGTTATCTTTGACCTCTTAAATCACCATGAGGGTTGTTTGGACTGGTGCAAGGTGCCCACTTTAATTAGTGGACATCACATACCAGTCCAACTTCTCACAAAAGGAATATGGTTAGAATTATGGTCCGTACCCAGTCCCTCCCCCAGACACGGGTACAACAACACACTATCTTCAAAGTGATAAAATCATCAAGGTCCTGCATGAGAGAGATCAAATGCAACTAACCAGGTCTTCTATATGTTAATACTGACCAGGTGCCTAAGACTGGTTTCCGTGAACCCGCTAATCTACAAAATAGAGACAATCTCATATGCTCTACCCAAAGAGTATCTTTAGCAAAAATGAGAATTTTGATGAAAATAAAAAAAGGTGTCCATATCATAATAAAGTGAAAAAGACACTCAACAAGGATGCCAACTGTCTACAACATTGTTTCAGGTTATATTTAGAGTTATTGCAGAAGTGGTATGTGGTGAATTAAGTAAAACTCCCCTTCCAAATCAGAGAAATCTCTGCTATAGGAAGAAAAAAGCCTTGAGTCATATTTATCATGGTTTTGGGTTACCCTTGCACCATTTACAGGGGGTGCAAGGGTGACACAAAACCTAGAATGACATTTACCAAGCCACGCAAGTCCACCTTGCATGGCCCTGAAGGGCTTGGTAAATGGGGAATAACGCAAGGCAGCACAAGTCGCTGCCTTGCATTACTCTTCCCCAGGGAGGCATTGCATCTGTTGAGCATGGGTGTTCTCATACATCCGCCCATGGATTTTGGCGCATTCCCAGATTTACAAGTTAGTGGTAGGTTTGGGAATGCATCAAAATGCTGTGCTTCCCTAGGGGAGGTGTAAAGAAGAGAAAAGTGGTTATTTCTCCGCGTTTTTTCCTTTTTCTACGTGTGTTGCACTCTGCAGTACATGTAAAAAGAGGAAAAAGCCTCAGTCGATTGTTTCTGTGCAGGAAGGTGTCCCTTCCTTCAGAAGAGCAATCCTGCCTACAATGCAGGCACCCTTGCACTAGTGTGCAAAGGTGCCTGTTTTTGTGCTAGGCAGCAGTTTCTGCCCCCATGCAGGCAGAGTGTAGGAATGTGCCATATAATGTTAAATATAGTGCATTCCTGCCCTCTCCCTTCCATGCAGGGCTGTGCAGCAAGGTGGTCGTCTGCGTTGTGGTGCATGAATATTTGATAAATATGCCCCCTTGTTCTATCTGTCCATTTCTCCAGTCCTAGCCTCCCTGTAGCAGTCCCCTGCTTTTTATCTGGACTCTTCCTCCCTAGGGCCCCCTTATCGCTGATACCCTTGCTACAATCTTACCAGATGATTCCTTCAATCCAATCTAACGTGAAGATTGGTCTGACGTTTTTTTCTCAGTTTTCATTTTCCTCAGGTGGAAATGAGTGGCAGCCATTTCAGTACAGTGGATCCTGAAGTCCCAGTTGCCACTTGGTGCTTGCTAACTCTGCCCCCATGACTGTGCAGCCTGCTAAGATAGGGTACTTTCAACAGCGGCAAACCATGTATGCCAGAGGGGTAAATGAGAAGCTATACTTCAACATCAGTTGCATCCACAGTCTCAGATGCCACCTGCTGCCATGGTAATTCAGCCCCATGACGTGCTAGGGAAGATATCCAAAGACTACCCAAAAGTACATACCCGTGAGGGAAAGGAGACACTGTGGTTCCATGCCTACACTACCTGATGCTGCCCGCATTCCACCCAAATGATCAAGGGGGAGCAAGGGTAATGCAAAACCAAAGTAGGATTTATCAAGTCATGCAAGACCACCTTGCATGGCTCTGAGTGGCTTGATAAATCCAGAGTAACTCAATGAAGTGCAAACCGCTGCATTGCGTTACTCTGCACCAAGGAGGTGCTCCATGGGTGGAGTGTGGGTGTTCCCACGCAGCCACCCATGGATTTTGGCACATTCCCAGGTATCCCATTAGTGGTAGACATGGGAATTCATCAAAAGGCTACGCCTCCTTAGGTGAGGCGTAGCGAGGAGAAATATCTGTATTTCTCCTCTTTACTTCCTCTTTCTATGTGTTCTGCATTCCACAGCACACATAGAAAGAGAAAAAAAGCCTCCCAGGATTGCTTTTGTGCAGGAAGGTGTCCCTTGCTGCACAAAAATAATACTGCCAACAACGCAGGCACCCTTGCACCACGGTGCAAATGTGCCTGCATTAGTGCTAGGCAGCACATTATGCGCCAGTGCTGGGAAAGGGCAGGAATCAGCCGCGGCCCGTGCTGGTAAGAGCAGTGGGGTGGTGAGGCCGAGTGGGGGCTATTTCGACAGATGACAAGGGAAAATGTATTATTTATTTAATTTGCCCTCGTGGTCGTCTGTCGTATCCCCCACCCCACCCAACGGGCACGGGCCGTGGCAGGCAAGAATGTGTTGTATATTGTTCAGTACAGCGCATTCCTGTATTTTCCCTATCACTTGCTGTGCTGCACTGTGCAATATCTTAACCCCTTTGGTGCTCATGACGGAATGGTTCTGTCATGGGCACCAGCGCTCGTGTGCTTATGACGGAACCACTCCGTCATGTGCACATGAGAACTAAATCCCTCTGCTGCAAACAGCAGACTGATTTCCTTTTTTTTTGTTAGCCTCGGGAGGTGGGGAAGAGCTTCCTCAACCTCCCGAGGCTTTTTTAAAATGTCCAATGTAATGACAATGCCACGCATGTCGAGGTGATGTCATTACATTGAAAATGAAACTGAAACTAAGTTTCAGTTTCACTTTTCCAGTGCTCGGGGGGCTATCTCAGCCCTCCGAACACCAAAACAAATGGGAGAGGTATCGCTGAAAAGGGGAGAATCACCCCTTTCCAATGGTTCCCCTCCCTCGTGGATCCCTGCTTGGGCATTGCCCTAGGAGGGTGATCACCAAGCAGGCACCAGAGAGAGGGGAGCGGCCCCTTGGGCAAGTGTCTTTGCTCCCCCCCATAGAAAATTGGCATGTATAGTCTTTCTGTCCCCCCGGGGGGGCAGAAAGCACCATAGAGCCCAGGATTTTTTTTAATAGGTCAGGGTTGGGGGCTACCAAGAATGGGCATGCAAAAGTCCATCTGTCCCCCCCCGGAGGCAGATGGGGCAATAGCCCGTGATCTGGAAGAAAGCCCACTAGGCACCAGAGATTCGTTTTTTTATACGTAGGGGTGGGGGCTGCCCAGAATGGGCCTGCCAATGCCCCCACCATCCCTCAAAAAATGCCACAGTCTTTCTGCTCCTGAGGAGGCAGATGGGGGCTATAGCCCCTGATCCAGCCCCATGGGGGAGCCAAAAGCCCACTAGCAGCAGTAGGGGTGGGGGGTGTCCAGAATGGGCATGCCAATTACCCCACCCCAAAAAAAATCCACAGCCTTTCTGCCCCCCAGGAGGTAGATGATATTTTTTTTCAAAAGTTCAGGGGTGGGGTCTGCCCAGAATTTGCATACCAATGTCCCCACTGCCAAAAAATTGCCACAGTCTTTCTGCCCCCCCGGGAGTCAGATGGGAGTATTAGCCACTTATCTACCCCCTGAGGGGCAAAAAGCCCACAAGACACCAGGTATTATTTTTTTAATATATGTAGCGGTGGGGGCTGCCCAGAATGGGCATGCCAATGCCCCCACCCCCAAGCAAATTAGCCACAGTATCTCTGCCTCCCCCGGAAGGCAGATGGGGGCAATAGCCCCTGGTCTGAGCCCCCACTAGGTGCCAGAGATTATGCTGTTTTTTAAACGTACACATGGGGGCTGCCCAGAATGGGCATGCCAATGCCGGCACCCCCGAAAAAATGTCCTCAGTCTGTCTGCCTCTCCCTTAGGGGCATATCGGGCAATAGCCCCCCATCTGGCCCCCCAGGGCAGCAGAAAGCCCACTAGGCACTGACCTTTTATTTGCAATGTGTCTAGCTGCTGATTTTAGGCCATAGCACAGTCGGCACTTAAGGAAACCTAGCAAACCAGTACAGTTTTGAAAACCAGACACCCCGGGGAATCCAGGATGAGGTGACTTGTGTGCCTCTCTCCAGGTTCTGTTACCCAAAATCCCTTGCAAACCTCAAACTTTGTAAAAAAACAAAACACATTTTCTTCACATTTCTGTGATGGGAAGTTCTGGAATCTGTGGGTAGCCACAAACATCCAGCCACCACGCATTCCCCAAAGTCTCCTGATGAAAATGGTACCTCACTTGTGTGGGCATTACAAGAAGCAATATCTTTATTTTTCCTTGTTACTTCCTCTTTCTATGCGTGCTACATTGTGCATGAAACGTAGGGCACCCTTGCACCATTGTACAAGTGTAACTGTTGGTGCTAGGTTGCCCATTGTGTACCAGCACAGGTGGAAAAGTCAGGAATGTGCTCTATGCCTTCATTTCGAGGCATTCATGCCTTTTCCCAGTGATACAGTGGAGTGCAGCAAGGCTATTTGCTGTGCTGCACTGCACCACTATTTAATAAAGATGCCTCTGTTCATCTCCTGACACATGTTTTGCTTGGGTTAGAGCTCAGTTGAGGAAAGTACATTATTTAAGATGTCAATAAGCAACCCATTAGGATTGAATCAAAAGACATGAATGTTTAAAGTAATGACTGAACATGCTTATTGAGTGAAATAGCTGAAAGGGTTCTGAATGATATATGCAACATTTCCGAAGTCAATTAATTCATTTATCCATCACTATTTAATTACCCCATTCAAATGTTTGTATTTTGATACAGTGATGAGGTATTCTTTTTTTTTAAATATTTTTATTTAGGGATAGTTCATCAATGCTTAATACAATGATAAATTATTACAGCGTCATACGTTTCCAAATAATTAAAAATATAAAAACCATATACAATAAAAGCAGCAAAATTTGTATAGTGCACCATTTCAGAACAAAAATCATACAGCATCATTCTACAATCATGATTATTATATATCTAACCCAGCAGCGTAACATCCAACTACTGTGTCTTAACTCGTATTTTCCCATAAAGTCCTAAACTTCCTATAAGAGCCTGATCTTAGAGCATATTTTCTTTCACATTCCTTAATCCTATCTAGTTTACAGAGTAGCTGTTGAAAAGTCGGGTATCCTTAGACCTCCACCTTTGAAAAATCAGCGACCGGGCTACCAGAACCAAAATATATATCTGCTTTTTTTGCAGTGAAGTAGCTATTAAGTCAAGAGAGTATCCTAGAACCACTGGGTGTGTATCTAGCACCTGCGGTACTTTCGATATATTAAGGCAGTACTGATTAATCATTCTCCAAAATGTATTTAGCTTCGGACACTCACAGATGATATGTGTCCAATTCCCTCCTCCATCCGTCTTGCAGCGAAAGCAGTTTGCAGAGATCCGAGGGTTTATTTTATGCAGAAAATCTGACATTCGATAAAGCAGCCACTTAGAGTATTATTGCATTCATTTTAAATTGGCCGCTTTCTACAAGGAGCCGTTGAACTTATTTATCTGACTCCATGCTATGATAGAGATCTGCAGCCCTTTCTGGGTTTCCCATATTTTCTGTGCTTTCTGATATAATTTACCTGCTGCTCGAGCTCGAAAGAGGGAGGCCCAGCCACTGATCAATATACGATGTTTAGGATCTAATAGTTGCCCTGCTAGCTAACTGGCCTCATTAACACCTTCGCGGCTAGGCCTCCCCCCCCCCCCCCTGTGCTAAGCCTTTTTTTGGCTATTTGGGGTAGTTTGTGCTTAGGCCCCTGTAACTTTTTGACCACATAAGGTATCCACGCCAAATTTGCGTCCTTTTTTTCCAACATCATGGGGATTCTAAAGGTACCCAGGGTTTGTGTATTCCCCAGGAGGGGACCCAGAAATTAGCCAAAATACAGCTAAATGTTATTTTTGGGGGGGAAAATGGGAAAAAAGGGCTACAGATGAAAGCGTCTGGTTTTTTCCCTGCAAATGGTGTCAAAAAAGGGGTTGTGGTGCTGAAATCACCATCTTCTCAGCTTTCAGGGACAAGCAGACTTTTGTCAGAAAACCAAATTTTTTACACAGTTTTGGCATTTTTCTGGGACACAGCCTATTTTTGCTATTTTTGTTCTTTCAACCTCCTTCCAGCTAATGGTAGAAATGGGTATAAAATCAATAATGGATCCTAGAAATCTATACATTTTAGAAAAGTAGACAAAATTCTGAATTTGGCAAGGGGTCATTTGTGTAGATCCTTCAAGGTTTCTTTATAGAAACTAACCGTTGAATATAGGAAAAATTGAAAATTAGTTGAACAAAAACAGTTATTTGTGTCAACGTTTTCACCTTTAACTTCTTCTAATTATGACAGCTGTTTGAAAGCAATATACCGTTACATCCGCTGGACATTTCTGGTTGTGGGATATATAGGACTTGTAGGTTCACCAAGAACCCGACAAACCCAGAGCCAATAACTGAGCAGCGTTTTGCAATGGTTTTTATTATGTACCGGGTATATAGCAATTAATTTGGGAAAATATATACATGGAAAAATCGGTATGAGAAACACCTATGTATTTCTGAAATTGGAACAAAATATAGAGTTTAGAAACAGTAGATATTTGCACATTTCCAAAATTGTGAGTACCCATACTAGCATGAGAATTATAGGTCATTTTTAAAAATGACTTCTTTTTACACATTGTCTTTCATTTGGAAGGCAGAAATGTATCGAAAGTCAATAGGTAACAACAGTTGCTCTACAATTATGTGTTACCCTAAGTCTCCCGATAAAAATGGTACCTTACTTGTGTGGGTAGGCCTAGTGCCCGCGACAGGAAATGGCCCAAAACGCAACGTGGACACACCACATTTTCACAGTGAAAACTGACCCTTTTTTTGCAAAGGGCCTAGCTGTAGATTTTGAACCCTAACTCTGTCAGCACCTAGGGAAACCTAGCAAACATATACATTTTTGAAAACTAGATACCCAGGGGAATCCATGATGGGGTGACTTGACTGGCTCTCACCAGGTTCTGTGACCCAGAATCCCTTGCAAACCTAAAAATGTGTCAAACAAATCACATTTTCCTCACATTTCTGTGGTGGAAAGTTATGGAATCTGCGTGAATCCACAAAAGTCCACCCACCTCGCGTTCCCCAAATTCTTCCGAGAAAAATGGTACCTCACTGGTGTAGGTAGGCCTAGTGCCCGCGACAGGAAACGGCCCAAAACGCAACATGGACACACCACATTTTCGCAGTGAAAACTGACCCTTTTTTTGCAAAGTGCCTAGCTGTAGATTTTGAACCCTAGCACTGCCGGCACCTAGGGAAACCGAGCAAACCTATACATTTGTTAACACTAGACACCCGGGGGAATCCAGGATGGGGTGACTTGTCTGGCTCTCACCAGGTTCTGTTACCCAGAATCCCTTGCAACCCTCAAAATTTGTATAAAAAACACATTTTCCTCACATTTCTGTGGTGGAAAGTTCTGGAATCTGCGTGGATCCACAAAATTCCACCTACCCCGCGTTCCCAAAGTCTTCCGAGAAAAATGGTACCTCACTTGTGTGGGTAGGTCTAGTGCCCGCGACAGGAAACGGCCCAAAACGCAACATGGACACATCACATTTTCACAGTGAAAACGGACCCTTTTTTTGCAAAGTGCCTAGCTGTAGATTTTGAACCCTAACTCTGCTGGCACCTAAGGCAACCTAGCAAACCTATACATTTTTGAAAACTAGACACTGTGGGGAATCCAGGATGGGGTGACTTGACTAGCTCTCACCAGGTTATGTTACCCAGAATCCCTTGCAAACCAAAAAATTTGTAAAAAAAACCACATTTTCCTCACAGAACCTGGTGAGAACCAGACGAGTCACCCCATCCTGGATTCTCCTTGGTGTCTAGTTTTCAAAAATGTACATGTTTGCTAGGTTTCCCTATGTGCCAGCTGCGCTAGGGCCCAAAATCGACAGGTAGGCACATTGCTAAAAAAAAAGTTGGTGGCTAGTGGGCTTTCTGCCACCCTGGGGGGAGGAATCGGGGGGGTTTGCCCCGATATGCCCCCAAGGGAGGCAGAAAGACTGTGACTATTTTTTGTGGGGGTGGGGGCATTGGTATGCCCATTCTGGGCAGCCCCCACCCCTACGCATAAAAAAAGCCAGCGTAATCGCTGGCGCCTAGTGGACTTTCTGCCCCCCACAGAAAGACTGGAATTTCTCCGGGGGGGGGTGGTGGGGGTATTGTCATGCCCATTTTGGGCAGCCCCCACCACTACACGAGTAAAAAATAAAATCCCTGGCATCTAGTGGGCTTTTTGCCCCCCCCGGGGGGGCAGAAAGGCTGTAATTTTGGCGGGGTTGGGGGCATTGGCATGCCCATTTTGGGCAGCCCCCACCCTAATTAAAATTGCCCCAAAAAATTCCCTGTTTCTAGTGGGCTTTCTGCCACCCCAGGGGGGCAGAATGGGGCTACTGCCCCCATCTGCTCCCCAGGGGGGGCAGAAAGACTGTAATTGTTACGGGGTGGAGGCATTGGCATGCCCGTTTTGGGCAGCCCCCACCGTAATTCAAATTGCCCCCCAAAAAATCCCTGGCTTCTAGTGGGCTTTTTGCCCCTCCGGGGGGGGAAGATTGGGGGCTGCTGCCCCATCTGTCCCCCGGAGGGGGCAGAAAGTCTGTAATTGTGGCAGGGAGGGGTGGGGGCACTGGCATGCCCATTTTGGGCAGCCCCCATCCTAAAAACAATTGCGCAAAAAAAATCCCTGGTGTTTAGTGGGCTTTCTGCCCCCCCGGCGGGGCAGAAAGACTGCATTTTTCCAATTTTTTTATGGGGGCAGCGAAGGCCCCCCTCCCTGGTGTCTAGTGGGTGGATCCCGGCTTGGGGATCGCCCTTCTGGGGTGATCCCCAAGCAGGGATCCACTGCAGAGGGGTACCATTGGAAAGGGGAGATTCTCCCCTTTCCAATGATACCTCTCCCGTCTTTCTACGTGCTCAGGGAGCTGAGATAGCCCCCTGAGCATGTAGAAAGTGAAACTGAAATGAGCCTAAAGGCTCATTTCAGTTTCGGTTTCTGTGAAAGACGTCAGCGCGACGTGCGTGCTGATCGCCATTTCACAGAAATGGGGGGGGACTCGGGAGCTGGGGAAGGTCTTCCCCAGCTCCCGAGGCTTTGGGGCAGTAAAAGAAATCCCTCTGGTGCCTGCACCAGAGGGATTTCATGGACGCTACGGGAGCCGTCCGACGCACATTAGAACTTATGCATCGGACGGCTCCCACGCATCCGACGCATGCAAGGGGTTAATATGTATAAGTTTAAGTTCCTGCAAAAAGTGTCTAACCCTGACGTAGGACCATTGTAGAATTATTTTACTATGTTTAATGCACAGCTCGATTTCAGTCCAGGTTTTCCAGTCCCCAGTTAGACAGTCCCCTATTTTGCAAAAGCCCTGACTTCTCCAATTAGCTATAACCGCCGGATCTAGCAATGGGTCTTGACCAATTTGGATGACAGAGAGGAGAGTTTCGACATTTATATTGGGGATCGTATAATGACCAAAAAGCTAGGTTTTTTTCACTTGATACTCCATTGTAGAGTTTTGTATCTGACTTTTTGGGGAGTTTTTATTAAACGCATAAAATCTTGGATTAGATATTCTTTGTGGATTAGATCTAAAAAAAAATATATCTATTAATCTTCATTGTTCTGTATAGGGTATGTGCAAAATTCACAAAATAGTATTCTTTCATGTCAGGGAGAGCTAGTCCCCCTTTTGTCACCGGTCTAAAAGTGCATCCATTGTAAGCCTGGAAACCTTATTTGCCCAAATAAAAGTGGAGAACAGGCCTTGCACGTCTTTAACATTTTTTATTTGAACCGCATTTGGAATAGCTAAAAAGAGAATATTAAATAATGGTAAAATCATCATGCGAATTATGGCTACATGACCTATTATTGATATTGGAAGATCTTTCCATTTTATCAGTTTATCTTTTATCTTATTATAAAGAGGGATATAATTTAAGGCATAGAGATCATTGACATTCTCCGTAACATACACACCTAAGTATTGACCAGTGGAGTCAATTCTACTAATAAGGAATCAGGCGTACCCTTACGGAGCAGTATCTCTGTCTTAGATTTATTTATTTTATATCCACCAATGGATTGAAATTCCTGAAATATATTAAATATTTGAATTTGCACTTCAATGTTAAGTTTTAAAAAGAGGGCAATATCATCAGCATAAATTTTGATGTATGTCATATCGGACATTGGAGATGTTATACTGCTAATTGAACAAATGGCTATGGCAAGGGACTCTATAAAGCACACAAAAAGCAAAGGAAATAGAGGGCAGCCCTATCCCGTCCCACTAACTACTCTGCAAATCCCAACCTTATTGGCATTTACGATTATTTGAGCCATAGCACCCTCATAGAATTTAGAAATTACAGCAATCAGCTCAGAGGGAAATCCGAATTCAGCCAATATATAGAACAGACTTTCCCAGCACACAAGGTCAAAAGCCTTTTCGGCGTCAAGTAGCATAATTTTGGTTGGGATTTTATTTTGAGTAAAATAGTCCAGAGCCTCAACTAAAAAAGTAGTATTAAAAGCTAGTTGTTGGCCTGCGACAAATCCACATTGATCTTTATGAATAATTGACCCCATGCAGCTGCTCATTCCATTTGCTAATAATTTAGCTATGATTTTATAGTCTGTGTTCAAAAGGCTGATAGGTCTATAAGAAATTATATCCTCCTTTTCTTTATTCTTTTTTCAGAAAAATTACTACCACAGCAGTTTGAAAGGAGGATGGTATTTCTCCACATGGTAAAATATGATTAGTTAACAGTACTAGCTCCTGTTTTAAAATTGCGCTAAATTTAAAAAAAAAATTCTTCCCCACATGCTTTACCATTGGCCATAGATTGAACAACCCCTTCAATTACTTGTAATGTAACAGTAGCAGTTAGATTTGTACTTTGATTTGGCTGTAATTTTGGAATTTGCACTCCATTAAAAAGTGATTTTAATTTCAAACTATCCACCTCTTGCCTGACTGAATAGATAGTTTCGTAGTGTTTTAAAAACACATTTTGAATTAGCTCTTCATTTGTAATGCGGGTTTTAGCAATATTATTGGTCAACGCGTGGACTCTGTTCTTGCCCGGTTTGTGTTTTAATTGCCAAGCTAAGAATTTACCAGTAAATTCACTCTCTTCATAGACTCTCTGAAGATAGGCGGAATTGGCTGTATAAACTTTAGTATCGTAGGAGCCTTGCATGTCCTGATGGGCTGACTCTAAAGCAGGTTTATTCTTACTATTCTTCTCCCTTAAATAAAGTTTGTTAGTATGCTTAACTTTGAGTTCAAGGAGTTTTCTCGCTATATTTTGAGCACGTCTAATTGCAATCTGTTTTGATGATATAACGCCATGAATTGTGGCTTTAAAGGCCTCCCACGCATTCTCTACTGAGTCCGTATTCCTATTTATCTTAAAAAAACTTTCAATCTCCCTCTGGACTTCCTTGCACCAATCTTCAAGTTTTGGAGGACACTTCCCACATCTGTCGCTGCTAGTGTGCTTCTCCCGGCTATGCCCCTCCTCAGAAGTGAAGGCGGAAGTGAAGACAGCAGACGGAGGACGGAGAGTATCTGAGCTGTAGAAATTTCAGAGCTCAGCACCTGCTCTGGAAAAACTCATTTTCAATGGCCCAATTTATCTGGAGCCGATAGCTGAGTCCTGCAGCTGCATATGGGTGTTCGGTTGCTGCTATCCAGGAATAACCATTCCGGTAACACGAAAGCCCTGAGAGAATGGCGCTAAGGCGGGAGTGCACTGGCGTTGGCTCACCAGGTGAAAGTAGGGGTGTACAACCATGGGGAGCCGTGGTGTTCGAAATCCTTGTCCCTCTTCCTTAGAGAGCTCGGTCAGTGGTATGATCGCGCGAGGAGCCAATTTCACTCTTGCACGCCACATCGGTATGCAAGGGCGATTGACTGGCGTGCCAGGGCAGATGAAGGAATTACTCTATTCACAACATTTGATTTTTTGTGAAGTAACTCTGGTTTCTATTGAAGGTTCAACGTCCCTACTGGAGAACCAAAACTATACTGTTTTAACACACCACAAAGACAATTATATTTTAGTCCAAAAAATGTTTTGTATTGTACATGAATTACTGAACATGACTGTCAATAAAACAATACAAAGTAGAATAATAAAGTGATAAAGGTGCAGAGAGTGACTTAGTGATGATATGTGAAAATTGTGCTGTACATATATTATACAAATAGGTAACATTTAGGAGCAACAATATTGATATTATACTGTCCAATGTTCTTAATGCATGAATACACAACCGGTGAATGACTTTATGTTGGGGCCTGTGCATCTGCGTAGGACTAGCGTGACTGCAACGTCGACGTTTCGACCCTAGGAACTAGCGCAGCTTATAATGCATCAAGGGCGGGTCTTCATCAGGACAAAGGATAAATGAAAATTGGTTGAATGCCAGCTTCGCGATCATTAGCGGGAGACGTGACTTGCTCTCACTGCTTCCTCCTAGTAACTTGGAGGAAGCAGAGAGAGCAAGTCACGTCTCCCGCTCCCATAATAACGATCGCGAAGCTGGCGACGTTTATAATCACCCTATCTCCAACCGGCTGGTGGAGACACTAAGGAATACACGTTGCAAGACCACAACCACCCGGTGTGTGTCCACCGATGAAACTTCCCTGATCCTATACTATTCACCTAATAGGATTCCTTCACGATTAACTTCGGCTGTCAACCAATTTTCATTTATCCTTTGTCCTGATGAAAACCCGCCCTTGACGCATTATAAGCTGCGCTAGTTCCTAGGGTCGAAACGTCGACGTTGCAGTCACGCTAGTCCTACGCAGATGCACAGGCCCCAACATAAAGTCATTCACCGGTTGTGTATTCATGCATTAAGAACATTGGACAGTATAATATCAATATTGTTGCTCCTAAATGTTACCTATTTGTATAGCACAATTTTCACATATTCCCACTAAATCACTTTCAGCACCTTAATCACTTTATTATTCTACTTTAAATCTAAATCCGTATTTGTAAAGCGCAAACTACTCACCCTTACGGGTCTCAAGGCGCTGGGGGCCGTCGTGGAAATTAAGTGAGCTATTGCCCAGAGTCACATGGTGCTGAGCTGAGCTGCCGCGGATCGAACTGTGAACCCTGTGCTCCGAAGTCAGCTGCCCTGGCCGCTGCACCACACCTCTGTTTTATTGACAGCCATGTTCAGAAATTCATGTACAATACAAAACATTTTTTGGACTAAAATGTAATTGTCTTTGTGGTGTGTTAAAACAGTATAGTTTTGGTTCTCCAGTAGGGACGTTGAACCTTCAATAGAAACCAGAGTTACTTCACAAAAAATCAAATGTTGTGAATAGAGTAATTTTGCTAGTACAAAGCAATTGACGCCTACCCGACAGAACCACTTCTTCATATATTACTCATACCCAGGTTCTGAGGGACACAGGGTCACCCCATTTCTTTAAAGGGCAGATGAAGGTGCATCGGTGTGCCCTTAAATTCGATTGTCCAGCTATTCAAGCTGCTGCAGCTGTTCGGAAAGGAGGGGAAAGAAAGGAGAGGAGAAAAGAAGGAGGAAAGAAAAGAAAAAAACAAACAACTGAAGGCAAGGTAAGCGTAGGAGGTGAGAAGGCGAAGAGGAGGAAAATGAAACAAGCATTTGCAATAGGTCTCGCATTATTAAAGTTTGAGCTATTGGTGTTGCATTTGCAAGAGTTTGAGCTATTGCCATTGTAAACGACAATGCCTTTTATTTATGTGTTTCGAAAAGCTGTATGCGGTGCATAAACACGCCCTTTGTACTTATAGTCCTTGCTTACGAAAAAGAAGGCTGGCAGTAAAAGAGGCATAGTTACTGCCAGCGTTGCTTCTCGTAAGCAACGACTGCAAGTACAAAGTGCCTGTTTACGCACCGCTTGCAGGTTTGTAAAATACAGAAATAAAAGGCATTGGTATTTACAATGCCAATAGCTCAAACTCTCGCAAATGCGACACCTATTGCATAGCAAATGCTCGTTTTCTTATTGCGTAGTAGAACCACTCTTTGTGGAAAACAACAATTATGCCATGCCAGATAGTCTTACAGGCATTCACAGATATATAAACCTACAATAAGTTTCCTATATTGAGGTTTTGGAATGTTCCGTTTTTTTTAAAGCACAATCAAGTTGGGGCGCTGTTGGTGGGGGTTGAGAGGTAACTCCCACCTTTAACTTGTGAGGGCCTGAGCCTGGTGAGGTAGCCTGTCTGCTTTGTTTCACTGTTCTACCAAGGTTTTAGGAACTGTAAGATTCTTATCAACAACAGCAAGTGATGGATGATCTGTGGCTCAAAACCTAATCCCAAGTAGTAATTGTAATAATTCATTATTATTATTTAGACCGGACTAAATATTGATAATGAATTATTACAATTACTACTTGGGATTCCGCTTGGTTTGCCCCCAGATGAGTGCAAACATCCTTTTGTGTGAATATTAATCCAAAATGAGGGATGAATGCTAGCCACTAAAAAACAAAAGTGTCTGTCCATCCCCTATTTCTCCTTGCTATTTTTCCAGATGTGGTCTGGATGAGATGCCCATAGATTTGCCCGAGCAGCCGGGAGTGCACATCTGTTTGGTGGGAAGGGATAGCAAAAGATGGTGAGGGCGAGGAAGGAAGTAGGGGGAAAAGTAAGAGTAAAAAGGATAGAGAAGGTTGGGAAGGGATAGCAAAAGATGGTGAGGGGGAAGGAAGGAAGTAGGGGGCAAGGCAAGAGTAAAGGTCTCGCATTTACGCAAGTTTAAGGTATTGGCATTATAAATGACAAGGCCTTTTATTTATGCTTTAAAAACGAAATAAAAAATAAAAGGCATTGTTATTTGCAATGTCAATAGCTCAAACTTACGTAAATGCGAGACCTATTGCATTGCAAATGCTTGTTTCAACTGTAGGCAGCATTAGAGCTTTATTTTTGGGTACTTTGCGGTGTTTTAAACGAACACTACACGAATGCTCTTATTGCAAGCGCCACAGTAACTGTTAAACTGTACACAAACTTTCTTTTTCACAATTTCGAGATGACAGATTTTCTTCAAATTAAGCTTCCAATACCAGTTTTTGCACGTGCAGGTCCGTCCTGTTAAAAATTTGAAGAATTTGAACTGACCAGACGGTGTGGAAATAGAAATATCGGCCCTGATGTATCAAAGGATTGTACCCATTCTGTGTCTATAGGGAAATGTGTTAGCACATATGAGTCACTGCTTGGTAATACCAGTCACATGGCCATTTCTCTATGTTATTCCCCATTTCCATTGGGAAAACATAGAAATGGGTGCAAGAATTGCCTGGAAAAATAAAGTCATCATGCAGTAAGGGTATTTCTTCTAGGTGGGGATTTTAACAGATTCTAGCAGCACACTTGTAATATGGGGGCTCCCAAGTCTCAAGCCCTCTATAGCAGGCCCTAGAGGAGCAGGGTCACCATCCAGGTCATCACAGACACTGTTACCAGCCCTGGACTCTCAACCTTAGACACCAGTGCTATCAGGTTAGTCTAACCTGCTCAACTGAAGCAAACCAAGACTACAACACCTAGAATGCTTTAGGTTAACCATGAAAGCTGTGGACAGGAAACAGTCGTTGGTGAAATATATGGAGCTGCACGCCGGACTGACGGGTGCTGCTGCTGAAATATCGGGTTTAAAAGAAGTGGGAATTTTTGCTGCTATGAGCCTTTCTGGCGCAGGCACTTACTGCCTATTCTTAAAGCTTATTGGTTTTGCCAATACAAACCGGCATTTTATTTTCTCTGAATGAGATATGAGCAGGCTGTTTGTTTGCCATTCCGTTGGAGGATATTTAAAAAGTGCTCTGCGCTGGTGCAACGTAATGAATTTTTAGACTCCTTTTAGCGTAACCTGTTTTCTGATGGTTAGGATATGTTATGCTTGTGTATAGCTGTATATGGATTTTTAATGATTTTATGACGCGTCTTATTACTGCTGTTCTTTTATGATTATTGTTGAATAATCGAATAGAGATATGACGATGAAGGTATTCGTCAGATTCACTACTGCAACAATATCTATTTTCTTTCTTTATTTGAAGTTGTACAAAGTCAGTACTTTAAGCAGGTAGGTAGTCTCCAGTCCTGAGTACCTGCACTTCTTCAATTTGAAATGGAGTTCCTGCACTTGTCAGCACTGCAGGAATACAGTTAATGGGAGATACTCTTCAGGAGTACACAGGTATAGTGAGTACCTGCACTTCTATATTTTCATGTGACCCACTGTATATAGTACACACCACATTCGAGTGACACCAGAGCCTTTTTTCAGGTTGCCAGAATGAAAAATACACTATAGACACAGCACACCTTGTTATGAATCGATATTAGGAGATAACATTGTGCGAGTGTACATAAAGACAGCATATACACTAGCGCGAGGGCACAGCTATGCAAGAGACGGGTGTAACTCGTCATAAAAGTCAGGACTGTAGCCATTAGACGCAGCATAGTAAAACTTGCGCTCACTGGCAGAAATGTTAAGATAACCCCATGACTGCAGTCAGAGAGCCTGAAAAGATTTCACATCGGGGGGGGGTCGGGGCACATGAAGGGGGTCCAAGAGGGAAGCTGCCAAGCCAGGTTTTCAGGATAACCGCTGCATGTGAATTTGTGTCGTGTGAGACGCTGAACATCTGGCACGGACCCAGCCCTCCTGGACCAACGCTGGACTCCATGACAGTTATAAGAGAGATGAAGTAATGGCGGTGGGCGCGCGCACATGGCTTTGCAGCTGCGCCCTTGACCCCAGCTTCACTTCTGGAGAAACAAAAAGACCCACTGACATCCCGAGCGTCTAGAGACTCTTGGGTAGCGAGCGCTAATCAATCAGTCAATAAAACCTCCCCATCATTACTGCAGAGGACCTGGTGTTAATTTTAAACATCCTGGAACAATCATGAACACATCATCTCCTGTAATGAGGTGTGGTAAGGTAAGGAGTACTTTATTTAGACAATCAAGTCCACTAAAGTGCAAAGTGCAAGTGAAAGGTACACCAAGAGAAAGTCAGCAAGACAATAAACAAATGTAGCCAAGTTTGTTAAAATGTAAAAAGCATATAATTTTAGAAAGGTGTCTTTAAAAATGTACTCTTTAATGGTTAACTGCAGCACCTTTAAAAGTGATGGTATTAATATCATAACATGATGGTCACGCAATAGCGTGATCTCCTTTAATGAGTTACAGCCCACTGACTCTGGAATACGTTTGGTTAGGAAAAGCATGTAATATTCTGCAAACCTCCACAGTGGCTGCCTGTCACGCACGACACCTTTAGCCCGACTTGTGTTTTTTTTTTTTTGTTCTTACAGCACTTTGCATTCTGGAACTTTTAGGTGTGCTTCTAGGTATAATCTTCATGCAAAAGAAGAATACAAAGACTGAATAGATAGGCATGGGGTGGAGAAGACAGATTATGTACTGAATGACAGCCGCAGGGAATGAGATCAGATCAAAACAGTATACACATTTGTCTAAGTGAAGTATAGAACCCTCTTTAGAAAGTGAAGTTAACATCTACTCGGAGTGCAGGGTGGTTTCCACTTGTGAACGTGTGTACCCATGTCTTAACGTCACGTACGACAGTGTGTTCCAGGTTTGCAGCACAGGCGGAGGATAAGAGTGAACCGGGGTAATGCGAGATTAGAATGCGTACTGTTGTTGAAGTCATCAAAGGTGATAGTGTACAAGAGAAAAGCAGTGGCACCATTATTTGACTGGCAAGTTTGGATTTATTTGGCATATGGTGAAGGGGATTGACGAGGAGAGAAGAGGGGCGAAGTGACGGCGTAAATGCATATAATGAAATTATAACAAGGCCCAACTGCCATGAAAGTGGATGGGAACGGGAGGAGTGCTTGTAAGAAGCGGTCATCAGGCGTATTTTGTTTTAAAGCGCTAACTGAAACCACTACCACAGCTCAAGCCCCGCTTGACTCTCGCTGTGACCCAGAGCCTCTACTCTCTGCTCCCATGCACTCCTGCCCCAATTGTGTAGCCGAGGTCCTTGGCAGTGCACACAGCTTCAGACTCCCTACCCTCACTGAGTACATGAGCTTCTGCTCACAGCACAGCTCACCTCACACCACACCACACTGTAACCCGAGCACCTGGCTCACAGCTCCAGTTAACCTTTCCTACGCTCACGGTGTGGTGTACAGGAGCACCAGCTCCCTTCTCCGCACTGTGTACCTAAACTCCTACTCCGAGCTATAATCTCCTCCCTACCCGCTGTACACCCAAGGTCATGCTACCATCTCTAATGTTCCTCTCCCACTTACCATGTACGCGAGCCCCTACTTACTGCATCAGTACCCTCAATGTGAATCCGTGCTCCTGCTCACGAGCTCGTGAACCTCTTCCCTACCCTCCCCGAGTAGAGTACCGGAGCACACTGCCCCAGTCCTCTCCTACCCTCCATGTGCACACCAAAGCTCCCGCTACAAACAGAGCTTGCTATTCACAAAGTCAGCCTCCTCCCTCTGCCCGCGGCTGTCAGTGGACCCTCCCCTGCACTCACCTGGAGTTGGTGTCCAGGCCTGGATCCAGCATGTCCATGGGGGTGGGGATGGGGCGGTGGCAATTTATGGAAGGGGGAGAGCGGGAGGGCGCTGGGCCCGCCGCGGTCGGGCACCTCTTATTTCCTGGTTGCCGTCAGGCTGTTGTAGTCAGGCGGGCGGCAGGCGGGCCTCCCTCTCCCTCCTCGGGCCGCAGGGACTTGGGGTATCGGCGCTGCTGATCACGGGGACAAACATTCGGGTCATGTGAGGGAGAGGATTGCCTTCCCCCCACCTCCGGCCGGGGAGTCAAGGAGAACACGTGAGGAGGGAGAGCGAGACGGGAGAGAAGGAGCGCGCGAGCTGGCGGGGGCGCTGGGCCAGCCTTCGGAAGGGAAGAACGATAGCGGTGCGAGTGCGCTGGCGATTGCAAAGGAGGGGGCACGAGACACCTGCGAGAGAGGAGGGAGGGGAGGGGAAACCAGTGGTGCGCGCGCACCACAGAGGAGCGGGAGGAGGGCGCACGGCAGTGGCAGCGGCCAGAGAGGCGAACGCGCGCTACTGCGCGTTCTGGCCACCGTCGGGAATGGGAGGAGTGAAGGCGGGACATGCGCCCGCCTTTGCCCAATCGCGTGCCATTTTTTTTTAAAAAACGCACGCTACAGCCAATGTGGGCTTCTGAAAACAAAACCACACGCACGAGCGTGTGGGTCGTTTTCAGAAGCCCTTTCTAAAGGTCTCGCGCTGCGCGAGCAGAGCTGCGCACTGCAACGCTAGGCGCGAGACCTAAAAAGGAGTAATGCTGCACTTGAAGCAGAGGCTAATATAGGGCAACACTGACTCTGCCGTGTGTCTGCTTTTTGAAGAAAGCTGGGAGTAGGAACATGAGACGAAGGGGAAAGGGAAGAGGAAGAAGGATGGCAGTTTAAAAAAAAAAGAGGAGAGAAGTGCACAATAAAGGGGATTCTAGCAGTATGCTCACGATTAAGCACAAGCCTTTGAATACAAACCCTTTGTCTAGTAATCTGCCCGGCAATCAGCCAATTTCCACTTAAAGGCATCGCAATAAGACAGGTGTGGAGAAAACAACGGGTAATACACGTGTTTTACGTAACGCGCAACAAAGAATGGATCTGAAATTGCAGCATTTACTAGCCGCAAAAAGAGCACAGACCTCGGAGGTACAGGAGGCACCGCTCGAGACTAGGGTCGGTAGCAACCAACAGATGATGCTAGAACCTACTAGAGCACAGGGGGGGGATCCCTCTGAGACAAGAGCTGAAGATGTAGACATTAATATGGAAGTAGTGGCCCCCCAGAAATCATTTACTGTGGAATCCTTCTCAACTCCTGCTTGCTGTAAGCAGTACCCGCTGTTTTCCAAGTCTCATTTTGCAACGACAGCCACAGCCACCTCTAGGTAGCCTTTAGATTCATCGTTAATTCAGGCTTTCCCGCCTCCTGCACCCCCTCCTGCACTGCAGTTAGATGAGACAGAAGAGCCAGCAGCTCATTTTCCACCGCTATGTATAGCCACGAACAGCAACGGGCAGTCATTCAGGATTCGGAGAATGGGAAAGAATCCGATCCAACAGTGCGAAGTGTGTTTGAATTAATTCTTTCAGAAATTAAAGAACTGCGGGCAACACAAACACAGGAAATCGCTTCACTGCATGCTAGGTTATCACAAATTGAGGACTCTATGGGTAAAATCCGGGAACGCCTAATTGAAGCAGAAGAAATCATATCTAGTCTTGAAGACAAAGCAATGACTTTTGAACACGAAATATCACAAATTAGACAAAATACAGAGGTTCTTGAGTCCAAACTGCAGGACATGGAAAACTATAACAGAAGATCTAATCTACGGTTAGTAGGTGTACCAGAGGCAATCGAAGGAGCTCAGGTGCAAGAATGGGTTGATTTATTATTGAGGAAAGCAATCCCTGAATTAGAAGGCGACTTAACGATCACTAGAGCCCATAGAGTTCCTTTCCAGCATCCAACGAATGCAAAATACCCTCGTACCATCTTAATAAACTTCGCTGATTTTCGAGTAAAAGAGAAGATTCTTTCTAAGGCCATTGAAAAAAGAACATTGTCAACACAATAAGTGCCACATTTTAAAATCTTTTCAGACTTGTCCACTGTGGCAGCAAAGAGGCGCCGAGAATTTGTGAGAATGATTGACTCTTTTAAATCAAAGTAAGCAAAGACAACTATTGTTCAGAAATTGAAACTAAGGGTCTTGGCAAATGGCAAATGGCAAATTCTATTTACTGGACAATGTGGTTAATGCACAAGAATTACTACAGCAGATTTCAAGTCCATCGTAGTGTTACAAGAATGCATGATAACAAGACTAGTTATATAACCAATGCTTGGCTTTTTTTTTTTTGCTCTCTGTCTCTTTTTCTCTTTTTTCTGCTTCTCTTCTTTCTCTTCTTTCCGTTGATGTGGACATGATGTTAATGAATCCACTTAAGAGCACTTAAGCTATCCAGGGAGGGGGGCTCGGGGTCCAGAGGTATTCTAAACCTCCGGTAGATGGAACGCCCAGGAGGGGGTGCAGACACATTGTACCCAGAGCTCTCTATGGGGGTTGGGAGGAGATGTGGGCCATTCTCCCACATTCACGGGAAGGGGGTGGGGTTTACCCAAGGGGGGCGAGGTTCACGGGTTGGGTATGGGAAGCAAGATGAAAAAGGGGATAGTTCTTCTAACCATCAATATGTCCACATGATATTGGGACCAACACAATACAAGTAAGATATATGAATGAAAAGAGCAGGTTAGGGCTCCAGGCATTATTGCTACATCATTATGCACTTTATAGGCTAATTGCACCGCACTGTCACTTTATCTGATCTATATGCACAGACACCTTAAACAAGTTATGTCTATTATAGGTATTAAGTCTCTTAGCTGGCCCTATATGCACAGACACTTTAAATGTCAAGTATTGCTATGATAACAATAAAGCTTTACAGGTCAAAACAGACTTTAATTCTTAAGGAGTTTATATTAATGCTCAATTCAGCTAAGCACTTTATATGCTATTTGTACTGCACTGCCACTTTAGTCATTTCTTATTCACAGGCACTTTTTTTAGTTAAACTACGTATCACCAGGTGTAAGCTGCCTAAGGAGCGGCAAGAATAATCTATT
The DNA here is from genome assembly GCA_963921515.1 of Calotriton arnoldi. Taxonomy (NCBI): domain Eukaryota; kingdom Metazoa; phylum Chordata; class Amphibia; order Caudata; family Salamandridae; genus Calotriton; species Calotriton arnoldi. The sequence goes on from CAWUFW010007380.1 coordinate 841,802, forward strand.
AATTCAGGTATCTCTAGCGACTGTCAATATATTTTTGTACGTGTATCCTATTTTATTCTATCAATCAACATTTTAGCATGTGTTAAAAGTGTTTTAAAACGCAGATAGCTATGCAGATACAAGGTAGTTTGAATGTAATCTGCTACCGCCGATGATGTCTCACCAACAGGCAGTTAAGGACTCTTTAAGAATTTTCTCTTCTAATGCTAATGGTTTGAATAACAAAATTAAAGTTCAGGCTGTTGAAGAATGGATGAAAGGCAACTCCCCAGATGTTATATTGATACAGGGAACCCACTATGTAGCTAAGAGGAAACTCTCATTCAACATGTTTTAGCAGTGGGCAGGTAGTAGCCATTTTTCATTAGCATATACGGCCCAAAGAGGGGTAGCAATCTTTTACAACAAATTGTTTCCTTTCCAGATTACATATTCCCAGATAGATAAAGAGGGCAGATGGGGATTAGTCAATGGTTCAATAAATAATATCAGGTTGACTATAGCCACAATTTATGTCCCAATAGAGGATAATCCTGCATCTCTTTTGGATTTGTATCACGCACTGTTGCTACTTCCCAGAATGGTCATTATAGGTGGGGACTTTAATTATCTACAGAATCCTTCTCTGGATTCATCTTCCACGGTACGAAAACAAAATAAACCACGTACAGGTGAGGCATTAACTGAATGTTTGGAAAATCTAAACTTGATAGACAGCTGGCGGGTAAGATTTCCTACAAAAAAAAGAGTATTCGTGCTTTTCAGCCAAATATAATTCTGCCGCCAGGCTGGACTATTATTTAATCTCTAAGAGTTTAAATCTGGTTAATTGTACCTATATACCAAAGAGCTTCTCAGACCATGCTTTAGTAAAACTTGAAATGTCCGGGCTTGGGAGGAACAAAAACACCCCTAAGTGGACATTTAATAGTGATGTGGTATTCGATTTGTTAAATCCCATACATGCAGTGTCAGAAGCTAACATAGTTAATATTAATCTATACCTCATTTGGAATAAATTAAATGAACTCTAGGAATTTCTTTTGAAGCTTATTGTCCTGATTCACAAAACCATTTGTATGTCTTAGTTGAACTTGCACATTCGTTTTAAATTTTTGATAAGTGTACCACCATCTCTGTGATTCACAAAACATGGCTTACACCTCTAAACAATGGGCCTGATTCACAAAGGAGTGCAGAGGCCCTTTGAGAATCAGCTCCAATGTATTCATGTTTTCTGTGAGAAATATTTTTCCAGCGGCACGGAGTGGGTGCTCAAGGGTGGCAGCACCTAAGAAACAATTGAGAAACCCCCCCAAAATATTGTTGGGAACCCACAAAGTTCTCTAGTGGCCCTTTCTACTCTGAAAAGGCTTGAAATGTAATTCATTGAAGGGAAGATCTTTTTCTATCATGAGAATGGGAAAGGGGTACGTACCACCAACGTTTGTGAACGTACATGGCAAGGCGTTGTTCCACATTGAAATATTTTTTCGTATAAAGAAAAAAGTTTCAAAGTGCAATTTACCATGTGTAAATGTTCTACTCTGTAGACATTTAGGCCCGGATAAATGCATCTAAGCTGTTAGAAATCTGAATTTGCATATTATATACTTTTACTTTTAATTTACCCTTCAAAAATGTCCCCCATCACCCCCTAATGGTAAATTAGTAACTAAGTAAAACAAACAGCAAAAAGAACAATTGATGGACAGAATGCAGAACAATGTCATACATTCACCCCAGTACAGAGATCTGGGCCTAAATCCATCGTTTCTTTGCTCCCCATGCCATTCCAGTTTGAACCCAGCCATATGCAAATCAGTCTTGACCCTGTGCCTCATGGGAACAGTCCAGCCCGAACTGCCAAGCCAGGTCCTCCCTGGACTGGAAACAAGCATCCTAGGACTGGGGTTTCACCCCATATCAGCCAGGATAGCATGACTCCAGTGGCATGGAGAGCACGGGACCCACGTCTGGGCATACCTGTCCCACTCGGGGTGACAAATGCAAATGGACAGAATGCAGAACAATATCATAAAACAAACAAGCATTTGTAGTGCAATCGGTCTCGCCTTTGGGACCTTATAAGTATTTAGCTATGCAGTACATAAAGAAAACAGTGAATATAAATTCATAAATCAGCATATTTTAGAATGCCAAAGGATGCCGTAAGTGGTTCAGTGCGATTATGAAACTCTAGTCTTAGATATCACGTGGCCTCAAACACCATGATGCTATTAAAAAGAGCACAGAGAAGCAGCTCAGTTTACCTGGCTTCCTAATTTCCAATAGTTAGTTTAATTTGTGTTGATGGTATCGTTTTACTTATAACTCAAAAAGTAGGGACTCGAGCTTTTTAAAGGTCCAGCATACGTGCCCCAACAATAGTAAATACAAAAGGGTAAGCAGTTCCTAACTGTTAAAGGGGGGACAAGAGAGTTAGGTGGTCATGACTATTAGGCGAGAAACATGTTGACCATCTGACAGAGCGCCAATGCTGAGACAATACCTCAGAAGTGCGCCACCCAGTTTTTAATCAGGTCGGAAGCCCTATTGATTAAAATTGTTCTCTCTGGCACTTCCATTTCCTGTTTTAACTTTCTTTGGTTCATTCACCTCCACCCACTCCATCTACACTTTTAGGCCCCTCACCCCCACGGCACCATGCGGCTAATTGGAATAAAAGATCTCTGTCAAAGAGTCCCTCATAAGGTGCCCGTCAGGTATTGCAGCGCTGACCTGACGAGGAGCAAGCCCTATGATTAAGCATGACACCCAGCCGAGTGTGTGAGGGCCCTAATTCCAACAGGAGGAACTCCCTGTTCCCATGTAACTTTTGACCACCTAACTCTCTTGTCCCCCCTTTAACAGTTAGGAACTGCATACCCTTTTGTATTGATCATTTTACTTATGTCTCTTTCAGACGCCTTTTCTCCAATTGCACAGAGGAAATAAAAAAGAAAGTAACAGTCTTATGTAAAGGGAATCCATCTGGCGATTTGCTGCATCCCGCACTATAAACCTGTGATCCTCGACCAGAAGGAGTTACCGGAAGCTGGAGGCGAAATCATCACCAGATTCCACCATCCGATATCCCTGTCAAGTTGATGCTGTATGCTCCACCATGAGGCCTGGGTGCACATTCAACAAAGGCGCTGCCTAAAACTTGGTATACTCAATACTTCCTGAGATGCACAGGCAAACAAGATGGAGACGGCGTTGGTGAGTTTGGTGAATCTCAGTTCATATTCAAAGCAACAACAGGAAATGTCCGTGAAAGAGTTAGATATGGGATAACAAAAATCTGTTATCTGCTTAGTAATTGATGTACGGGTGCATATAGCACAAACCTGCAACCCACACAGCACGAAATTGGGAAAACGTCAGAGCTACACACACAGAGTCCTGTTATATTTCAAGAGCACAACACAAAAGAAAGAAATAGCAAGCATTGAAAATGCAATAGGTCTCGCATCAGGGAAAGTTTGAGTTATTGGCGTTGCAAATGAAAATTACTAGTACTGCACATTAAATGACGCACATATGACATGTCTGCAAATAAGAACTATCACTGCACATTAAATAAGACATGCCTGTAAAGAAGTACTAACACTGCACATTAAGGAAGTGCAGTGTTAAGTTGGACAATGGATGCCTCCAGAATGGGAGGCATAACACCTCTTGTTTGTGCGGTGCATATTTCCAATGAAGGTTGACGAGTTTGTTGATTGGCATCGCGCAGCTGGGTGCGCTTGATGATCTATTGGAGGGAGTGTCTACTTTGCCAGGTGTCATTGGAGAGCAATTTGATTGATATACTGGACAGTTTTTGTTTTATTGGTCCAGTAGACAATAAAACCGCTGCATGACCACACTGTGTGATCCTGGGCACACTTTACAAATTCTACCCCCCATCCAGTGGCTGAACTGCATACTGTAAAACCCGATAACTGGGCACAATTACGGCGTCCCTGCAGGCACACCCTGTGTGATCTTGGGCATTTATCACATCTCTAAGTACTTTTAAATACTTGAGCTCCGGATAAACCTTGGACAAATACTCTCATGCATTTTCCCTACCCAGGTGTTTGTTGCTATGTTCTTGATAGGAAATCATGCAACACACAATTGCAACTGCTGTGCCCCTTCCGCACAAACAGCACTGTCTCCGGAGCCAAGGCCGGGGTGTTTCGCTGTTCTCATTGGATGGTGGTTGTCCATTTGTTGTTTGGTGTGCTGTGCACACAGCACCACGACATGATGGAGCATAAGTGAGGTAACCCTGCCTCTGTTAGGTGCACGCCTGTGCCCCCACCCCCAGGTTTGTAGAGGGCAAAGGGAGCAGACTGCAGTTTTCAGACAACAAGAAACATGTCAGGATAACTCGGGTGATGTGTGTTCCTGCTGGCATGATATCGAATGTCCGTCTGCTGACGGTTTGAAGTAACATGGAGGGTGAATGTGCAGCATATTTTTTCCCACACTGCTTCACTATTGAGTCAATTTGAACGCTATTGTGGCTAAACAGGATACCACTGCAGGGTTAGACACGTGGCAGTGCTTTTAATGCATTGTAACTAGAAAGTATTTCATTGAAATTCGTAAACAGTGCAGCAGGGGAGGGATTATGTGGCAAATATGTAATTATGTGGGAATAGCCTCAGCATTGCATAAATACAGAGACCCTGATATGACTATCACAATGGCACCCCAATGACTATCACAACAGCACCCCAAGACAAGGGCACCTCTCTGGTTGCTTCCCACGATGCCAAAACATTTACCATACAGCAGCAACAGAAACAGAACACTGTCCCAGCCTCGTACTGTACCACGGTGTAACTTGCTACTTACCCGACGGCCCAAAACATGATTCCACGCATACGGAGATGTGCAAATCTAAATATACATTTGTATTAGACCCGACAGCTGCCAGAACATGTATACGAAGCACTCTGACGACTGCCTGATGTAGTAAGCGCTATGCAAACCTGTTGCGGGAGGGTCTTGGAGGACTTCAGCCCTGCGCCGGTGTCCGTCTCTAGTTTCTAGCACGGGAGCATAGCTGCCGCCTGATGTACTGCTCTGGTTCGGTTTTTGCATTAGGTTGTGGGACTTGTAGTCCTATTTTGTAATGCAACTGCAGGAGGGGCCCCTGCTGGAATGGGTCCTCGCGCTTGGACCTGGGAGGGACACTTGCCTAGAGGGGTGTTTATGGAGGCGGCGAGGGAGCTAGTTGGGCATTTACAGGTGGGCTTGGTTGGACGCTTTGTGCTCCATTGGATTAGAGGTATTCCTCCAGTTGTCTGGGGTGCTGTGCAGAATGCTCCACGGGGCAGTGGGGGTAGCATATGTGGCCGTGCCTCTGATGTTGATTGCGCACCCTCCCCCCTAGGTTATAGTGTGCAGAGGGAGCGAACATGTGTGCCTACGGTGGTGTGACCAACCCTGTAGGGAGCATTGTGTTAACAAACATTTGCACTGCAATAGGTCTTGCATTTACGCAAGACCTATTGCATTGGAAATGGTAGTCATCCCTGACAACGGGAGGGAGGGCGGGGGGAGAAGGCACGGACAACGGGCGGGTGGGGAGAAGGCACGGACAACGGGATTGAAGGCACGCCAACTTGAGGGAGGGGGGGAGTAAAGAAGGCAGTAGGAGAACCTCATTAAAGAAAATAGTGCTCACAGTCTAAATAACACGTACCATGTAACACTCGAAGTAAAGGGGCCAGTCGCCATGGGAGGTGACAAATGAAGAAGAGGCGGTACTAAGGAGGGACTAACAAGCCTATTGACGAACCAGAAGCCAGCCTTTAGGACAGACAATGACACAAGCCAATGGCAAGTATGGGCGGAGAGTGGGCGGGGCTTCTATTCGCTACTCCACCACAACAAGTCTCGCAGAGTAGCACATGCACGCTGGCTCATGCTTGACCTTAAAAGGACTTAAAGAAATACCCTTTTGCTGTGTAGGAAGGAGTCTGCGTACAGACCAGTGCTTAATTTGAGCAATTGTTTTCTGGGGGCTCGGCACCGGTGCTTAATTGTTAACACAGTCGCTAGTGACAGTCTGTCACAATGTGCTGTCTAGCTAAGTTAGAGATGATCACAATATCAGTTATTAATTCAATATACATGAAAAATTACTATTACCTGGCATCCAAGCCATTCTTATAGCTTTGGGGGCCTGAAATAGTCTGAATTGACACACTTGTAGGAGTGTGATGGTTAGGAGTTTTGTTGTTACTATCATTGGCAGCATAGCAGCGGTGAAGTGTGGTGCAAGCTGCAGTGGCCTCCTGACGAGAGCACTGCCACTTATTTTTTTTTACAAATTAAGCACTGGTGAAAACATATTAAAAATATGAACACTGGACAACTGGATTTACTGGTAAGTAACTAATTTCTTCTTTTTTTTGTGTTGTAATTTTCTATTAGCATTTTGCAAAAGTTCATCACAAAAACAGTAATGATAATAACATCTTAGAATTCATAATAGATAGATAAATATATTAAAATAAGAAGGAAATACAAATGCGATGAATACTATTTGTTAATACATAGAATACATATGGAGATAAATAATTGAACAGAAAGTAGAATAAGTAAAAGATTGAATATTTAGATAATGGAAGCAAATAGAGGAAAAAGAAAGAGAAAGAATAAATGCAAGGAATTAGAGAATAAATCACATTGTAACTTAACAAATATGTGAATTAAACATTATATATATAATCAGATTATAATATATTAAATCTCTTTATTGTTCTTGAACTAGTTCATATAAATGATAGAATACTATAAAGCAAATCAGAAAGGCAGAGTGAATATATGAGAGTAAAATATCTTATATAGGAAGTAATAAAGCATATTAATAGAAGATAGAATAAGAAAGGTGGAAAATGGAGTGTTATAAAATATAATAAGATTAATAAGATAAATGGAAAGAAAAGATAACATAAGATAATAGAGGATAACCAGAGGGGCGAGAAAAAGGAAGGGGTAAAAAGAAAAAACAATGTTGGACTAATAGATATGAGTATCAGCATCGGAGGTATTACCACCAATATCGATACCACTATTCATATTCAAGAAAGGTGACCAAACCTGAAGAAATATGTCAGTTTGATTCTGAAGGTTGTAAATTACTCTTTCGTGTGATGCTGTGTGTATCATCGTTGTTAGCCATTCTTCTTGTGAAGGAGGAGATGGGGATTTCCAATGACGTAAGATACATAATTTTGCTGTAGCCAATGCTGTGTGAAAGAGACGGCGTTGGGGTTTAGAGAGTTTTGGGGAGAGTCGCATTATTAGCAGGTGTAAGCGGGAGATGCAAAGGCATTGTAGAGTGTAAGGTTTTACCCACATATGTCCAGAAAGACTGTACCATTGGGAAATCACATATAATGTGTGTTGAGTCACAATTGGTGTTAGAGCACCTCCAGCAATTAGCATGGGAGAGTAAACCAGCCTTTTGTAGTTTTGCAGGAGACCAATGCCAGTCATGAAGGATCTTAAAGAGACAAAATTTTAGTCTAGCTTCACGAGTTCCTTTGTCTAAATTTTCCATCATTTCCTCCCATTCCCCAGTAGTGTAGGATATTGAAAGCCATTTGAGTTGTAGCGTCTGTGATAAGGGTTGAGAATGAAGGTGCGTTGTAAAAACTTTGTAAAGGCCAGATATTACTCATTTATGTTTGCCCCAAATATTTAAATATGATACGATTTGTGAAGTTTGAAGTACCGAAGAAGATCGATCTAGTTATTTTTTCAAACATTGTTTAAGCTGGATATATTTCAGGGACTGATGTATTGGAAGATCGAATCCTTCTCTTAATTGTGTGGATGATTTAAAATCACCATTGTAAAAAATTTGATCTAATGTTTGAATACCCGCTAATTTCCATAACTGCCAGGATAATACTTTCTTATTAATACGAACACTAGTATTGTTCCATATAGGTGCCTTTTCATGAATGTTTGGGTTTAAGGCTAATAATCGGTGTACCCGTTGCCAGGGTTTGAGCATAGCTGATAAAATTGGGTTTTTAGGTTTCTGACGACTAATTTTAGTACCATATAATGCGAAAATGCCTGTATCTGAGGATAAGAGGTGTCGTTCTATATGGACCCATTGTGGAACATCAGAAATGCCTGGTAACATATATGATAGTTGAGAAACCTGTATCGCTAGATTGTAATGTTCAATTGATGGGAGACTCATTCCCCCATAAGAGTGGTGAGCTTTTAATTTCGCCACGGCTAAACAAGGTTTTGCCGAACCCCATATAAAGGTTTTTATTTTGGAGTCTATAAGTCTCAACGTAGATAAGGGAATGTGAAGAGGAAGCATGTCTAAAGCATATAAAAAAATGTGGGAGAGTAACCATTTTAACAGCTTGAACTCTACCTCACATGGAAAGATTAAGGATTTTCCATTTATCAAAATCACGTTGCATTTGGGCGATCAGCGGATTCAAGTTGTATTTAATCATACATTCCATACCTTTGTTTACTAGTATACCTAAGTACTTAAGGCGCGAGGATTGCCAATGGAAAGGAAAGCCATGTATAGCCGCTTTTATGGTTCCATCAGAAATGGGTAAGGCTTCACTTTTGTCCCAGTTTATTTGATAACCTGAGAAGGAGGAAAAATTGTCTATGATTTGGAGTAAAGATGGTAGGGAATGAGAGAGATTTGTGAGAGTAAGTAAAAAGTCATCAGCGTATAAATAAAGTTTGGATTCACCTCTGGGGAGATGTATGCCCTTGACTTCATTCGATTGGCGAATAGTGGCCGCTAAGGGTTCCATTGCTAAAAGAAAAAGAAGTGGGGATAAATTACATCCCTGACGAGTTCCTCTTCGGATTGGAAATGGGTCTGATAAAAAAAAACACAGTTTACTTGTGCAGAAGGATTATCATATAAGAGTCGTACTTTTGTAATAAACTGATTCCCTAGTCTGAAGCGTTCCATCGCTTTGAGGAGATATACCCACTCTATGCGGTCAATGGCCTTTTCAGCATATAATGATATGGCTAATGCATCTTGTGAGAGGTTTTTAGCATACCATAGTGTATGTGCCAATGTACATAAGTGATTCCTAGAAGAACGCCCTGGAACAAATCCCACTTGTGTTGAGTGAATTAAGGAAGGTAATACCTTCTTAAGACGAGAAGCTAGAATACTGGCAAATATTTTGATATTGCAATTCAGAAGCGAGATGGGGCGATACCTGGCACAAATTAAAGGGTCCTTTCCAGGTTTAGGGAGTACTGCAATTATTGCTTTGTTAGAGAGGTGACCTAAGGAATTAGCACGTTCAGCCTCCTGAAATGCAGTATGTAGAGAATCAATCACAGTATACCCGGTCCAACGATAGAATTCAGCTGGAAAGCCATCTTTTCCCGGGCTTTATGGTATGGTAAGTTGGATATCGCTTGTGCAATCTCATCCCTGCTAATCTCTCCCTCAAGAAGGGCCCTACCCTCATCAGAAAGACGAGGGAGATCTACCTTTGAAAGAGAGTTAGTCAATCCTTCCGACTCTATTTGCGCCTTAGGTGTGTAGAGAGATGTGTAAAAAGAAGCAAATTCATTTACTATGTCTTGTGGCCTAGTAAGAATACTACCTTGGGATGACTTAATAGCTGAAATGGCCATAGCTGCTTCTCTTTGTCAATATTGTGCCGCTAATAATCTGCCTGCCTTTTCTGCTTGTACGTAGTGCCTTGTTTTCATTCTTTGGAGGACAAATTCTGCCTTAGAAGTAAAGAGTCCATTTAGTGCCATTTGAGCTTGTTCTAAAGATTTACGTTTGTGTAAGGTTGGTGCTGTGGTATATAGGCGGGTGTACGATAGTATGTCCTGCTCTAGTTCTTTTTGTCGTGCAGCATTCCGTCTATTAGCCAATGCCGCCTCGCGCATTAATTTACCTCTAATAGTAGCTTTAGCTGCAGCTCATATCACTCTACTTGAAGTCACAGAGCCCTGATTTGTGGAGAGGTAATCTTGAAAGTAAGTTTGTAATTGAGATTTACCCTCAGGAGATTTGTGTCGCTCTATGTTTTTTTTTTGTTGTTTTTTTTTTGTGGTTTTTTTACAGAGTTTTATATAGCGCGAACTTGACCAGAATTGGGTATCAGAGCGCTTTACATAGCACCAGTTGCATTACATGAGGACACATTCATTTTTGTTAGGCACAGGGAGAGTAAGTGATTTGCCCAGAATCACAGGATGTTCAGCGTCATTGCCGAGACACGAACCCAGTTCCCCAGATTCGAGGTTGACCGCCCTAGCCGTTAGGCCAACTCCTCTCCCCATGCACCAGGGTTTGCGCCCTGGTCAAGGTATACCAACTTCCATAGATAAGGAAACCGGGGAGTGATCAGATAATGCTGCTTCTGGGATGCAGGACTCTTGAATCGACTGGATCAACCCGTGGGATACTAAAAAATTGTCCAAATGAGACAAGGTGCCATGGGTTGGAGAAGAGAATGTGTGTTCAGTATCCGATGGGTGGGAGGGACGCCAATGGTTAATTAAGCCATTGTCTGCTTATATGTCATCCCTTAGTGCCCTATCTGCTGCATTATTTTTGTCTAAAGGGCCTGTTTTATCTAGAATTGGGTCTCTCACAATATTCCATTCACCACCTATGAGATACTGTGAGGCACCTATCTCTGTTAGTAAGTGGTTCAGATGGAGGAAGAATGTTTATTTTGTTCCTGTTGGGGCATAAACTGAACCTACTCAAATATAAGTATCTCTTATACGTAACTTGGCAAATACATAACGACCATCAGGATCTGTCCATGACTTTAATATCGTAACTTGGAGAGATTTGCGGATAAGGATCGCTACTCCACATTTGCGGGTGGGGCCTGTGTTTGTAGGTTCACCTTTCTGCACACTACTGTGGATCACTTTGCCCACCCAGTCTCTGAATAGTTTTTCTGATTCCAATGTATTTAAATGTGTCTCTTGAAGTAATGCCACATCCGTCTTTTTAGATTGGAGATATGGTAGTACTTTTTTCCTTTTGATGTAATGAGTGAGACCATGTACATTCCATGTTATTACAGAAAGAGGGTGTGTATTTGTCGTGTTGGACATGACTAAGGAGTACAAATGAGTTTGAATAGGCTTTGAAAGTAGGCTTATAAAATTTCAGAAATCAGAAGGGTGTCCTGAAACAATAAAATTAGAAAATAAAGAGAAATAGGTATGAGGGGGAAGGATGAGAAATAGGAAAGGGAACCCCTGGTTATTAACAGAGATATAGATAGTTAGTTGAACAAAGAAAGTCTAAAATGTTGGAATAAGAAATTTGTAGATATAGTAAGATTGGGAAAAAAGGATGTGAGTAGAGAACGTAGATTGATATATAATCTTTTGAGTACTAAAAATACTAAACTGTTAACAGCGCGTCTGTTTCTCCCAGAGCACCAACACAGAGAGGAGCCCCGACAAAAGGATACTAATTACGGCCATTCCTAGAGAATGTATATATCTTGCTATAATGTAAATTATAATAATACATTAAATCTATTTGGAGTTATAAAGTAGAAGTAAGTATATAGTATAAGATGAGAATTTCATTGAACTATGGTGGAGTTGACATCTTGCAAATATAATAAATATGGTATATAACAGATATGAGAACATTCATTATAATGAATAAATACATATAGGTTAGGGATTAATAGAATTAATATAATATATTAAATATGCTAAATAGAATACATAAAGGAATAAAAATTGAATTAAACAGTATTATATAGTATTTCATAATATAACATCCTATTGAAACAATATATTCTAATATATAATAATGCAATATATTAAAATAACATTCAATTATATGAAATTTGAATACATTTTCAATTTTCAGTATATAGCCTGAAACTGGATAGTCAACCCTACTCTGATGATAAAAATGCAAGTAGTTAATACATTGTTCGTTTTATTTTAAGTTAAATAAAATGAATTATTGTCATCAGCTAAAACCAAGTAGACTACTGCTGTCAGTCCGCATCTGAGGCAGGTTTAAGAGGAGAGCGGGATTTATCTCTGTGCTGCTCTTGTGTGAAAGCAGAGACAGTATGCAACGCTGAAGATTTGTCATCTTGGGTACGAGCTGATCTTTCCAGGTCTCTTCCTCTATCCCGCGGATTGCTAAAATTACGCCTTCTGTTATCAAGTGATGGTTGTGAAGAATCCAGGTTTGCATGAGTTTGATCAGTTGAAGTGTCTAGTGTATCCATGTTTTGTATTTTCATCTGATCTAAAAATTGTTGCAAGTCTACTGGGTCATAAAAATCTCTCGAGTCTCAATTCTTGGTAATACGAAAGCGAGCTGGCTCGAATAGACCATATTTGATGTCCATTTGTCGTAACTGAGGTCTGATAGGGAGGAATGCTTTGCGTCTTTCGTTGGTCTCTTCAGAGAAATCTGCGTCCATGTGGATGACATGACCATTATGTGAGAATGAACCTTGCAAGCGTGCTTTAGATAGTAGATGTCTAGCTTGTTCATGCCTCAAGAAGCAAGCGATGAGTGGTCTCGGCCGAGCTGTATGATCCTTCCGTGGAGGGCCGATGCGGTGAGCTCTTTGTATTTCTAATGGAGGATCAAATGTAATACCAGTTAATTTTGGAAGAACATCACAAAGAAATAGTCTAGCATTTTGACCCTCAATGGTTTCCAGGAATCCAAAGACGCGAATGTTATCTCTTCTACTACGATCCTCCAAGACTAACTTACTGCAAAGGAATAACAGCTCTTGGTCCTTGTTTTGCACTGCGTCAAGACGATGTTCCACTGTTGTCAATCTCAGATCTAATTCGTCAGTTTTTGTATGAAATCCCGCAAGTTCTGTACTAATAGTTTTGGTTTCAGCTGCCAAGGATGATATGTTAGCATCCATGTCTTCTAGACGTCGACTGACAGTGGAAATTTCCTGTAAGATACGATTCATTGTATCACCTTGTGGAGAAGCATAGGCATTCTGAGGCGATTCTTTTGTAGAGGGAGCAGTCCCTTTCGTAGGCATTTTGCTTGGTTGTTTAAGAACTTCAGCAAATAGAAGTGGTGTAGAGGAATTACTCCCATGTCTGTTGTTTGACATTAAGATCAAACCCCACAACAATGCGTAGACACGTCTTTTAGTCCTCTATAGTGCTTCTCCAAAAAGACACCTTTGTTAGGTGGTCTAAATTGTTGAGTTTATTATTAGAGAGGATAAAACTTCAGAGGACGTTACTGACAGGAATCAAGACTGACTATTGATTCTAGTCACGTTGCTTTGTTTTGCCTTTTTCTAATTAATTTATAATGTCACAAATGCCAGATAGCTTATAAGGCTTTATATGCTGTGTTAAACGTAATATTAGGCAATAAAATATGCTTAAAAATTGCATTCCACTAGGTGAATAGATTCGCCTCACTTCATATGATACACAGTACTTCAGAATTGCCACACAGTTTTCATGACCGCCACTTCCATATTCAGGTAAATACACTAACTTTCCTCAAAGCTGTACTTAGAAGTGAAAGTATACGTAGGAGGAATATTCCGAGGAACAAAGGTAAATACAAAGGCCTTGGTGTCCGTGTATGTGAAGACTGGGGGTTTCTGAGCTATTAAAGGCTAAATTCCTTCACATTCTCCTCAAAATATGACCTCCTCAAATGGCTTGATATTACACATTAAATGTTGAATTTAGGCAACAAAATATATCCGCAAATTTTTAATATTGCACTACGCAAATAAATTCGCCTCACTTTTGTTTAATTTTCACTATTGTAGGACTGCCGTGTGATTTCCCATATCTTTGCAGCGCTCTTTCATTAAGCATTCTAGTTTTCCTCATAGCTCCGCCCGTAATTTCAGTCACACAGTGAAGGTGCGCTCAGAGGGGCGGAGTCAGTTAGAGGAGCCTCGGCCTCTGCGCATGCGAGGACCGAGGATTCCTGAAGCAACGAAGGCCAGCTGATGTCGCGCTCACCTCAGGATGCTGTCACAACAGAAGAAGGCATTCCGGGCGCCGCACAGCCTCGAGATCCAAACAAAACGTCTCCGCAGACTTCAGTGAAGCAGAATTCGTCAAAACTTCAGCCTTTGCAATGCAGGTACACATGGCGCTTTCATCAAAGGCTCCCCTCTCGGTGGAGCTCACGACTTAGGCGGCCATCTTCTTTCGTGGCCAGACCACGCCCCCCAATAACTAATTTCTTCTTACCTTTGGCTCATTCATAGTTTTACAAGTTGGAATCTTAACAGCAGGTAAAAGACCACTGGTTCTCAAGGAATAATATGATCGCATATCTCAACTATGTGTGGAAGTTACATTTCCAACACATATCAGTCAACTCTTGAGTTTCTTTTTATATAAACGGCACTGACAGCTAGTCATTCATTTCAGACAATAAACATTGAGCAGGAGACAGCAAGCTTTATGAAGTGGGCTTGCGGTATCCTTAAAATGGAGAAAAGAAATTACACAGAAAACAAGCATTTTCAATGCAATAGATCTCACATTTTTGAGAGTTAGAGCTAATGGTGTTGACAATGTGTTGTACCCATGTGTTTTGGTTTGGAGTGTAGAGGATGTATGAACAGAGGTTCAGCTGCGGCACTGTCCAGAGGACTGAGAATGAGGAATTACGGATGGGACCAGAGAAGCAGCTGCAGCACGGTCCAGGGGACTAATAATGAGGAATTACCACTGGGTCCAGAGACGCAGCTGCAGCACTGCCCAGAGGACTGAGAACGGGGAATTACCACTGGGAAAAGAGACAAGGCTGCATCACTGCCTAGAGGTCTTAGAATGTTGGAGTTGCAATGGGACCAGAGAAGCAGCTGCAGCACTGTCTAGGAAACTAAGAATGAGGAATTACCACTGGGAACAGAAACACAGCTGCAGCACTGCCTCGAGGACTTAGAATGAGAAATTACCACTGGGACCAGATGGGGAAGTTACTGACAGGAACAGAGAAGCAGCTAGCAGCACTGTCTAGGGGGGCAAGAATGAGGAATTACTGTTGGGAGCAGAGACACAGCTGCAGTACTGCCTGGAAGATTTAGAATGGGGAGTTACTGACGGGTCCAGAGAAGCAGCTAGCAGCATTGTCTAGAGGACTAAGAATGATGAATTACCACTTGGAACAGACACAGATGCAGCACTGCCTCGAGGACTTAGATTGAGGAATTACCACTGGGACCAGAGAAGCAGCTGCATCACTGTCTAGAGGACTTAGAATGAGGAAATATCGATGAGAGCAGATAAGCAGATAGCTGCACTGTTTAGAGGACTTAAAATGTGGGAATTTCCGATGGGACCAGAAAAGCAGCTGCAGCACTGTCTAGAGGGCATAGAATGAGGAATTACAGATGAGACCAGAGAAGCAGCTAGCAGTACTGTATAGAGGAATTAGAATGAGGAATTACCGACGGGAACAGAGAAGCAGCTAGCATCACTGCCTAGAGGACTGAGAATGAGGAATTACCACTGGCACCAGAGAAGGAGCTAGCAGCACTGCCTAGACGACTTAGAATGAGGAAGTACCGATGGGACCAGAGAAGCAGCTGCAGCACTGCTTAGAGGACTAAGAATGTGGAATTACCACTGACAACAGAGACATAGCTGCAGCACTGCCTAGCAGACTTAGAATGAGGAATTACTGATAAGACCAGAGAAGCAGCTAGCACCACTGTGTAGAGAACTTAGAATGAGGAATTACCACTGGGACCAGAGAAGCAGCTGAAGCACTGTCTAAAGGGCTAAGAATGAGGAATTACTGTTGGGAGCAGAAACACAGCTGCAACACTGCCTAGAAGACTTAGAATGAGGAATTACCACTGGGACCAGAGAAGCAGCTGCAGCACTGTCTAGAGGACTTAGAATGAGGAATTATCAACGAGACCAGATAAGCAGGTAGCTTCACTGTTTAGAGGACTTAAAATGTGGGAATTACCGACGGGACAAGAAAAGCAGATGCAGCACTTTCTAGAGGGCATAGAATGAGGAATTACTGATGAGACCAGAGAAGCAGCTAGCAGTACTATATAGAGGACTTGGAATGAGGAATTACCTGCGGGACCAGAGAAGCAGCTAGCATCACTGCCTAGAGGACTAAGAATGAGGAATTACCACTGGGACCAGAGAAGGAGCTAACAGCACTGCCTAGATGACTTAGAATGAGGAAGTACCGATGGGACCAGAGAAGCAGCTGCAGCATTGCTTAGAGGACTAAGAATGAGGAATTACCACTGACAACAGAGACATAGCTGCAGCACTGCCTAGCAGACGTAGAATGAGGAATTACTAATGAAACCAGAGAAGCAGCTAGCAGCACTGTATAGAGGACTTAGAATGAGGAATTACCACTGGGACCAGAGAAGCAGCGGCAGCACTGTCTAGAAGGCCTAGAATGGGGAGTTACTTATGGGACCAGACAAGCGGATAGCAGCATTGTCTAGAGGACCAAGAATGATGAATTACCACTGGGAACAGACACAGCTGCAGCACTGCCTCGAGGACTTAGAATGAGGAATTACCACTGGGACCAGAGAAGCAGCTGCAGCACTGTCTAGAGGATTTAGAATGAGGAATTATCGATGAGACCAGATAAGCAGGTAGCTGCACTCTTTAGAGGACTTAAAATGTGGGAATTAGCAACGGGAGCAGAAAAGCAGCTGCAGCACTTTCTAGAGGGCATAGAATGAGGAATTAGTGATGAGACCAGAGAAGCAGCTAGCAGTACTCTATAGAGTACTTAGAATGAGGAATTACCGACGGGACCAGAGAAGCACCTAGCAGCACTGCCTAGAGGACTAAGAATGAGGAATTACCACTGGGACCAGAGAAGGAGCAGCACTGCCTAGATGACTTAGAATGACGAAGTACCGATGGGATCAGAGAAGCAGCTGCAGCACTGCCTAGAGGACTAGGAATGAGGAAATACCACTGGGACCAGAAAAGCAGCTGCAGCTCTGCCTAGAGGACTAAGAAGGAGGATTTAACACTGGGACCAGTGAAGCAGCTGCAGCACTGCCTAGAGGACTAAGAAGGAGGAATTACCACTGGGACCAGAGAAGCAGCTGCAGCACTGTCTAGAGGACTAAGAAGGAGGAATTACCACTGGGACCAGAGAAGCATCTGCAGCACTGTCTAGAGGACTAAGAAGGAGGAATTACCACTGGGACCAGAGAAGCAGCTGCAGCACTGCCTAGAGGTCTAAGAATGACAAATTGTGCACCAAAGGCCCTGGACAACCTTATTACAAATCCATTCTACCTTGCTGTTCTCCCACAGTTGTCGAGAAAGTAAACAACCCTATGTGAAGCCAGGCCCCTTTATTAATGATGCTTCTGCTAGAGGAGCTTCCAAATGGGCTGGGCTGCATTTCTTCCTGAAAATAGGGATGACCTGTCCCGACTGATGCAGCAAGCACATACCATGCATCTACACAAAGCGCATGCAGCAAAGTAAGTGCAGCCTACTGTTAATGTAGACTGCATGTGCTGAGCCAATCCTGCGCTCTTCTAATGCAAAGATGGACTTTGATTCTGATCAGAAGCAAAAAAATGGAAATTCGATCCAGACATAAATTATCTTCAGATAAGCAGCAATCAATTACTGAATTTCCCGTGAAATGGAGACACTTTTTCTGAATTACTGGCTAGCATTGAGGGCTGTGAAAACGAATTATTAAAATAAGATTAAATACAACAAAGTATCATGTGAGGAACAGTATTTTCCCATTTCAGTGACAAACCATGTCTAATTTAAGCCACTGTCCTGTTTTCAAGATGAGAGCTTTCACAAAAATAAATGTAAATGGCAATAGTACCACCATTGGCAACTTCCCCACCCCTCCAACGTAACATGCATGTTAATAAATAAACACACAACACATTTCTTGTTTGGGTAAAATTGCTGCAGGTTTATTACATACACCGTTATGTAATAAGGTGGGTTATCTTACGGGCGATCCAAGGGCAGGCAACCATCTGGGCCGCCTGATGAGCCAAGCAGCACTGGGGCGAACCCCATCTGTGCTGCCACTTCTGGTGATCCTCTTCCCGGATCACGTGACACATGGTCCCTTATTACTCACGCCCCTTTCAGGGCGGAGCGTAGCATAGCAAACCCCCGGTTGTTCATGCCCACAACTGCCCGAAGGACTAACGGGGCGCCGACACGGTTTTCCAGGAACCTCCCATGAGGCTCCTCGGATTTGGCTCTGGCACCCCCTATGGTGCCGCGCAGAGGTACCCTTCTGTACCCATTTGCTTCCAGATCGCCCTGTAACTCCGCCACAGCTCTGGAGGTGGCCACCGTCGCCGCCAGAACCCCCCAACAAAACAGCTCCTTTCTCACCTGCAACCTCTCATTTCCAGGCCTCCTGCAAATCTAGGGAAGAGATCCCTCCCACTGGTGATAGATGAACCCCATCTATATCACAATAGCCTACTAGGACGGTGTGTCTAGCACACCTGTGTCCCCCCTTAAGGGACAGCTGCCCGCTTGTTGGGAGACCACTCCCACACCCACCTGCCTACTTTTGGCTATTCGGGCGAGAAGGATTATACTTTAACCTTTGCACAGTCCCTTTGCTTTCTAACTCATGACGCACAGGAATGTCCATAACTAGACATGTGTGACAATGAGCCAGGGTGCCCTCCTGCCCTTGCCGTGCATCCCTTATTTCTTATGGGAATTTTGCCAGCTCAGCTCCCTTCGTGGTGAAACCCCCTAGGGATACCAGCTAGAGAATCTGTCTGATTAATGCAGTGCGCACTGGCTGCCATATGGTGCCTAACCTTAAGGATTGACTAAGTCCTACTTTGCCCCTCATCCTAGAATATTCCCGAATAGGGGGGGGTTCACACTGCCCGCCTTGCCTTTTGTGCTTGGCACCTTGTTCCCCCCTTTCTTGGGGGCGCAGCACACTGTGTTAGCTGACAGCACCCCCGCCCAGTGAGGCTAGTATAGCTAACCGGGCAGGGCATTTCACCTTAACTGCAGGAAAAAGTCGACAGGCTAGAACCCTCCCTCGAGAGCCTCCAGAGCTGAAGCCCGGCCTTTGGGCTTTAGTTCCCAGCCCACCAAGGACTGCCCACACTTGCCGCACTCAATCCGACCCGGATCATACTGGTTTACACAGTTCCGTTAGCCCAGGTGCATGTTCCCTCTATGCCCTGTATGGGGCCTCATTCACACTTAAGGCCATGCCTATTCTCTTGACTTTAGAGTGATCCAAGATTGAACTGGCGGCTACCTTTCCTACTCACGCCTGCATATACCAGGCTCCGCACACGGAACCCCTGCTCTACAAACCCTTGAATTCTAGCCTGGCAATCTATGTCCAGCTATACCAATCGATATTGGCTCTACTTGATCATCATGACCTTATTAATTATGTACAGCTTACTGCCCTTGCTTGATTGCGGAAATGCTGAATGCTTCCTAAGGACTGTAGACTTACTGCTCCAGCACAGTTTGACCCCAAAGCTCTGGAATAAACTTAGTAGGGACCATGCCCTTAATGGTGCGCCTACCCCAGCTTTGACCCTCAACTTATTTGGGACACAGATCGGAGATGATGCCCCTTCCAATTTCTGGTTCTAGCCCATAGAATAATAACCCAGGGAGCAGGCAAGTCTGTGGGACCAGGAAGGGAACAATATGTGCAAATACCTGCCCCTTCCTGAATATTGGGGATACCAAATGTTCTATAATACCTTGCAGCCATTTGTGCTCATCGCAGTGTTTCCAAAACCTTTTTGAACCACAGCACAATTGTTCGATGATAGCTACCACAACCCGCCGACTCCTGTGGCTAAAGGTGCAGGTGAGAGTGGCTTAACTGAAGCAACCTGTGAGCTGCCCTGGTTTACAGCGTGCACCTCTTTGCTACATCGACCAGACATTTGCACAGGGGGAATGCTGAATCTCACGCTTACTACGCCGCTTAGTGAGCCCAATATATTTACAACATTCCGTTTCCATTTCTGACTGCAATAATGGTGAGATTGCAAGCCCCAGTCCCACACAACTAAATAAACATAGTCCACCAGGAGCCCAGGCCTTGCCTTTGCCCTCAGTGGTGTAAACTGGACTGTAAGACCGGGCGTCATGAGGGCTCACCTTCGCGTGTACCCTTTCCACTTGTGCTACACCCGCTGGGGGATTAGTATACTCCCTATCCGTGATACTTTCTTACATCCATATGTCATGGTAAATCTTTTGAATGGCCACCGGGGGATGACAGGCTACCTTGGGTGCCTTAGCCCGTGGCCACTAGACCCGGGTCTGCCTACTATACGGGGAGCTAATGCTTTATCATCCTCAAAACAGGGAATGACCCAGCGGAAGCGCTCCTTCACTACCGATTAATCATTGTCTGTACTGGGAAGCTCAGACGGAGTGCAGGTGGTGCTGCCTGATGATTTGAGCTGGAGCTGCCCCTTGCCGCTGTGTCATGCTACCCTACCGGAGCCCCTCAGAAAGACCAGGGAACATTATATCACCCAACTCCTAAGCGAAGGTGCTGAAAGCAATGTGTACACCTTCCACCTGGTCCCAGACACGGCGGTGCAAAGTTCCAGACAGACCTGGCCAATGTAAAAGACACAGACAGAGCTGGGAGAGCCCTGAGCAAGCTTCTGGGTTGTTTAAGAGTTCAAACTAATCTGCTGGGCCACCCAGCCAGCTCAGGCAATGACTATGGCATTCCGACAGGCCACCGGCCTGAAAAGAGAGTACCCCCGTGAATCTAGACCGGGGAGAAAATGTATGGGTCCCTCCCCCGTCGTGTGCAAAACCAATTGTATGTCACATATACTTGATCTGAAGATAACTTCATGAAAGAGTCCTCCATGTACCTCACAATGAGGACTCGTCCTGTCACCTTGGAGCTGTGGCCAGGCAGGACTATTGACTTTGTCACCGTTTGGTAGTTGCATGAGGTAATGAAGCAACAACTGTGGCTACCTTGTAAGAATATTAAAATTCCACCGTTCCGAACTGATCAGATTGTGCCAGGGAGCAATACCTACAAGGGCATTTCCAAATACGCAGACGTATCTGTGCATCTACCCTTCCCTCAGTGGATTGGGACTCATTCGTTCATAAATGCAAGTGAAATTTTGAGAGGACTAACAGCACAGTCCAAACAGTTCGAATTCCACACTGGTCCTGCCCCTGTCCGAGAGCGCTGAATGCATTGTGCACATTATTGTCTGTTCGTTGGGCCCCTTTTAATGTAAATAACATTGATATAAATGGTGTCTTGCCGCATCTGACAATATGTGCCCCCATCGGCCAGAACTGTAATTGGTATGAGAAAACCGCTCCCAAACCATAGCAATGCATCCTCTGCACGTGCCCCAGGTTCAGAGCAGCAAGGATGCGCTGTGCCGTGCTCTCTCTCACCTCCCCACTGCTGCAGGAGTGGAACCTGATACCGTACGAAAAATCACACCCGCCTCGACATGAGGGGAATACTAGTTAGCGAAGTGGTCCGCGGACCTTCCTACCCCCCATTTGGAGGTCAGACCATGTCATACCAGCTGTGGCATCGTGCATGTAACTCGACCCAGAGGTATTAGTGTGCTTCGCCGGGGCAAAAGAATTGCGGTCTGTCTACGGGATCGCTGTTCCCAGTGACCCCCCAACTATCTATCCTTGCAACCTCGATCGTTCACGTGGACCTGGTGCACCTACGCGCACCACTGTACGACGTACCTCTGCCACACGCCTGCCATACAAAGCGACTTTAATACCAGAAATGTTGAAAATTCTGTCAACCTTCTGTCTTTATTTGTTTACCTTGGAAGCTGCAATGCTGCAATTGCCTTTGGTTACTGGGGAGAAGCACAGACGCTAGTCCTGCTCAACACCAATTCAAGTCATTGTCTGCTATCGCTGTTAACAGGTGTCAGTCACAGATTCGAACTTGTGAGGAATCGAACTTTTGACCTGCCAAAACACCTCAGGTCCCCCTAAGAGCGTTCAGCTCACTGAGCCATTGTTGGTTCCATAAAACATAATGAACAGTACAGATTAAGTGAATGAATCGTGCCTGACCATTGCCCGCGAGCACAGTGCCAGTCATCAGTGCCTCACAGGCGGACCACGGGCAGAGCTGCCGACCCGCAGTGCACCCCGTTCTGGGGCCAGGATAATGAAGCAGTCCGGAGCCCCCGCCAAACACTGGGAGCAACGGACCCCACCGCGCTCTGCACTCACAACCACAGACGCCCGACGCCAGTAGTTTCGTAAACATCTTGCCCCACTCTTGGTCTCATACCATAAACATCCCTGCACGTTGTCGTGTGTCCTAAAATTGCAAGTATCTTTGTATATTGTCAAAACATTGTCAAATCTTAGTGACCCCTGCCATTGATAATTATGTGTAAAGACAAGGCCTATGAGCGCCCGTCTCAAACACCATAACGCAGTGCACCCCGCCGAGGCGGCCCCACTCACAGATGAACAAGTCAGTCGATGCCCCCCGCAATGGGGGATTCTCAAAGGGGGGGAGGGATAAGATCGTGCCCTGCTCTGGAACACCAGCAATGGCTGGTCTCTCTCGGTGTCTGGCCACTATAATTAAGGTTGTGGCTTACACCCGTAGGCTAAGAGTCTGTGCTTAGACTAGTATCCTGCCCCACTTGTATAAGGCTGATTCTTTCATTGCATCTGGGGTGTGCTATAGCAAGTAACATCAGTCCTCCCCAAGACAGTCCTGTTGGCTTTGGCGTTTGTTGCATAAGATAATAAGCAGCGCTCAAGATGGGCCGAAATCCTGACTCCCGCTAGAGCAGGCCAGGTCTGGGACAGGAGCACTATGGGGGAAAACATGAAAACAGCTGGCTACAGGGTGAACTCTAATGAAAGGCCAGGATAATTGTGACCCGAATTGGGGGAAGTTAAAAACAGCACGCTATGAGAATATCTGGAGAAAAGGAGGCCTAAACAGGGGTATGGGCCCCTAAGCTGTACGATCTATCTTGGGGGCCCAGGCACCCGACACCGGCCACGCCTGAGCTAGCCGCCCCCGTCCCTAGCTTCCAGGTTTCTGATAGCTATGTGTAGCATTCTCATAATTGCAGCAACTATGAATGGCCTTTCAAAGACTATGAGAGACACTGTCTAGCGAGCGAATCAAACATATCAGTGAACATATCAGTACTTACACCCATAGCAACGAAATTCTAATAAGACCAGGTTTTGAGGCTGCTTTTTGTGAAACATTTCCAAGTTTGGAGTGTGCTTATGTGTTATTATACCTATATAGAGAAATGAAATTAAAATCGGCTGCAAATTGCTCCTATTGTGGCAATCCTATACGAATAGTGCTCAGATTAAAGTTGCGCCATTCTTTCCTACATAAACTACTTCCGCATGCCTGCCACTTGGAAGAGACCACAACTTCTCAAATTCAGTGAGTAGTCAGTGGGCCACCCTCTAACTATAAAAATTGCACCTCGGAAACACTTACTGTGAACAGCAGTGATTGGCAATGGACATTTACAACCGATAAATTGGCTCTGTATTTCATGTGCGCCTCATGCCATGATTTCTTTTAAAGACGGTAAACCGACATTAAATTACCACGTCGTGCCCCTGTGAGGAACGGTGAACTGTGGGGGCTTCGGTCAAATCCATGTACTTGTAGAAAGACCCATGCGCCTCAGAGTACAGGGCTTGGAGACACCCCCGGCATTAAAACCATGTTTAACAAACGAGGAGATTTAAAGTCAGGCTAACCCCAATATTACGAGGAAAGATCCAACACACAGCTGTGCCTAAAAACAACCATCCCGCATCAAACAGACACGACGGAAAGACCACAGGAGCCTCACACTCCACTCCTACGCCCGCAGATTAACACCACAAGTAACTAATCGTTTAATGAGACTATTAAATAACAACGGACATCCATTCAGCATCTGGAGCCATAGCTGTTTAATAAGTGAACTCGGACCCCAAGGCCTTCAACACCTGGTACAGCCCTCGGCGTCACCCCTGCACGGTTGTGACCCTGCAGGCGGCTCGCCCCCTGGAAAGATCGGCATGGGCAGCAAAGCGTAATTGTCACAGGACCGGGCAGGTATCCAATTTAGAACCGAAAGCGGCTATCGGACCGCCGGCGTGCTGCTCATAAGTCGCTGCGACCGAACCTGCACCCCAACCACGCAAAACCAGAAAACATACTCGCCCCACGTGCGCCAGCACAACCGCGCAGCCGGAATTCACACCACCCGCTAGCATCGCCCGCCGGGCACCATGGGTTATCAACGGGGCGGGGGGGGAGGGGCGCACCGCCCCCTACCAACCTCTAACACAAATCGGCCCCCCACACCCCACCGGAACCGGGAACTCGACGGTAGCACCCGCTACGATAGAGCGGGTGAAGCGGGCTATAAGCAGCCGGCCGGGAGGCAGCAACCCTGCTCACGGATCCAGGATAGTTGCAGTATTTATTTCAAGCCATAAAATGCCCATATGGAATTATTTTCCCATTACCTCTTCATATATTTCAAATGACTACAATGTAAGTCTGTAAGGTTGGCCATGGAGAAAGTACAGATGCAGTGCAGGACCACGTCTTTACACCTATGATGCTGCTAGCAGGAGCAGCGTACTGTGGTTGGGGTCTGGGGGTGCCTGACCCCCTCGATGACTCACCTCCCAGACAATGCAGTCTCCCGACCAGCGGAACCCGACGCGAGTCTTGGACAATTTACACATGACAAACTTAGTATTTTTGATGGGCACATTCCCATTTGCGACCTGAAAAGCTCTGTGACTCAGGTTATTTCTGTTGATGTTTTCAGAGGCATCAATATGCTCCGATGCATATGTATGAGGTGACTTAAAGAAAGAGCGGGAAAAGATACAATACGCAGAAACCAGTCCACGACACCACAACCCTATCTACAGTACAACGAACAATGAATGCCCTTTTGTCCTACGTGCCTGATACATCACTCGATCATAGACATCCCAATATAAATCTGTTTGCGTTTAACGCCTATCAGCCCTATGAACACGTGCCATCTTTGCGAAAAGTGCTTATTTTGTTCCTCAACTTCCTCATGACAGTCTCAGCATCTTGGTCGCTTTTGTTTTGGAAGCACTTAAATTACGGCCACGCTCTCCGCCCAGCTCACCTCCATTAAAGGCATACTCAGTATGTCTCCAACTGTGGCACAATTAACAAGACATTAGTGAGAAGAGAGACAAACGCAGCCATTTCTCAACCACTTCAAGTACAGAGGAAGCACTGAGGTGCCAAACGAGAAGTGCCAGACTTTGTAAACGTTTTAAGCAGCACAAACATCGCCGCGAACAACGCGGCACAACCCACACTGCCAATACACCGCCGCCCCTTCACAAAACACACCGGTACCCGGGCACCCAGGACAGCTGCAGGCTCCCAGACAGGTAAACATTTGCAGTGCGGACGCGCTTACAAGGCCAGGGTGCCACAACACCAGAAGGTCAGAGCCACAGCGTCCCAAATGGGGAAAGTGGGGGTGATGGTTAAACCAGGCAATGGCCCCTCCTGCCCATCACTCACCACAAACGAGGTTGGGCCCGACGATAACGATACCGACGGGGGATAGCGTGTCCAGCGGGACAAAAGACAGGGTGCCCAGAGACGGCGTGTCCGGCGCGCGAAGGAGGACGAGAAGATGGTGGGGGAGGCCTATATACCCCTCCCCCTGTCCTCGCGCCCAGGAAGTGACGCTCGCCCAGCGCGCCGTGACAAGGCTGGGGGGACTCCTCCCTGAGTCCCTGCCACTAAGGGGGTGTGGGGTGCCCAGATGGTACTAGAGGGCTGCCCTCTTTAGTGGCCCGCTGCGGGGGCCTCGGACAGCCGCATGTCAGTTAAAAAAAAAACCATGAGTTAAAACTGTAATGGATCTGGTCTTAGCACATACACGACACAGCAGGACAGTAACGTATATGCTGCACATAAAGTAAATTACTGGTCAAAATTGAATTCCTGTTTCAGTACTATACAGAATGAACTATAAATATTATCTGAAATTTTCTGGCCTCATTTTGGAGATATAAAACTACGCGGGCAAGCATTATTGAACATACACTTAGCATCCTTTAACCTGGGATGTTAAAGTATCCACAAAACGACAGGAGTTGTAATACTAAAGCCTACATAGGAGTCGACGCTTTTACTTTCAAAAATAATTTCAACACAAGGGCTGCTTTAAGAACCAGCAGTGCTTCTGAAGGTAAAGTGTTTCCAAAGAAATCGGGCCTTCTCTCTCTGCGCCCCCTCATTAACCCCTTTCCATGATCTCCCAAACTTCAGCCTCCATGCCTAACAGGCACAGAAAAAGAAATAAGTAAATAAATATGGCATGCTATCGTGTGCACTCCGAGCCCACAAGGCAGGTGATGACAGTAACATTCCTGCTCTGCTGTTCACACACAAGTAATTCCAGATGGAGGGGGGTGGGGCACTGAAGGAGGGGGATTTATCTGCGTTAAATCAAGAAACACACAGGACATATCTGTGTCAACTAGCTGCCAAATAAATAATGTGAGCAACACGTTTTCGCCGAAATAAATGTAAACAAATTTTAAAGTTGCAACACGTGTCCCTCTTATGAAGATAACTCGCAGTGAAGGACTGTCAGCCCCACTTGTACGGACCTTAAGTAATCATCTGGCGAGAGCTTGGCCAAGAAAGCCACAAACAGTCGCCCTGCCCTGTCCAGCTGCCTGACACCTTTTGAGCCAGAGACGAGCTGAAGAGGGCTGGCCGTGGGATCTACCAATGCAGGGAGGAGGAGGGGGAAATGTTCCACTAAAATGCTGCTTTCCTTTGACTAAAGGCACAAGCTCTTTGTTTTTTAATTTCTATATTGTTAACATTCAAACAGAGACATACTGTGCTGCTGAATGTGGATAAAAGCACGCTTATTATCTTCCTCCACATATAGGTTTGGTACAGTCTAGTTACAGCCACACATTCCAGGGCAGCTCCAAACGGCGATTGGCTGTGAGTGAGCATGTTCTTGTAGAGAAAAAAACGCTCGAGTTTTCTGCTGGTGATATGTCATATTGTGCTGTTAAACTGCTTGACATACCCCTGCTGAGTAAATAAAAGGCCTGTTTTCCATCGTGCTCAAAATCGAAAGGCAGGGGGAACAGCTGTGCGACCAGGGAGCCTGCCCATGCCTGTTTATAGAAAGGCAGAGCTCAGAGCAC
Source organism: Calotriton arnoldi (assembly GCA_963921515.1). Lineage (NCBI taxonomy): Eukaryota > Metazoa > Chordata > Amphibia > Caudata > Salamandridae > Calotriton > Calotriton arnoldi. Next base: position 869,066 of record CAWUFW010007380.1, read on the forward strand.
TGACAACATCATAAAATGCAAGCAGATCTGGCGCTGAGCAGGAACCCAAGGATTAACAAGCATTTGCAATGCAATCGGTCTCGCCTTTGGGACCTTATAAAGTATTTAGCCATGCATCACATTATCTTGGGTGCTGCCACATCTTCTGTTCTTTAACATAGCACTGCATTGAGAAGCAGCTGCAGTTTTATGGCAGGCTGCCATTTCTGCCAGAACGGAGTGTGAAGGCCATAAACGCAGGCAGGAGTGGGGTTGGATCTCCTGTAATCACAGGAAGCGCTTGTCTGTCTGCTGAAATGTTGTAGCCAGTTTAAAGCACTGGATGGGACAGAAATCCATTCACATGCTGGGCAGCAAACCCTGGTGTGCGCGTATGCACCGCTGGGCCGATACTGAGAGGGCATCCCTGTGTGATGAGGAAAGCGTGCCAGGATGGCAGAGACCATCAGCTGTGCTCACCCGGTGCATCATTTGCAAAAATGTACATCAGTATGTACCACTGTTGTCAACACAGTGAGGCTGGCAACACCCCGCCATAAGCAACTGAACACCCAGCAAAACTGCGGGAGAGAAGTGTGAGCCTGCAGTGCAGAGGGCTACAAGAGGCTCTCCCGGCATGTCCTTGGGCACTCAGACGAGGCTCCCAGGAACTCGTGTAGCAGCTGCAGTGCAGAGCAACCAACTCCCTGAGCGTTGAGATGGTTATCGTGTTCAAAATAGTTTATTACATTTTATAATAAACAGTGACAATATAAACAAGCATTTGCAATGCAATAGGTCTCGCATTTACGCCAGTTTGAGCTATTGGCATTGTAAATGACAATGCCTTTAATTTTGTTTTGGTTTTTGAAAACATAAATAAAACGCAGTGTCAATTACAATGCCGATAGCTTAAACTTGCGTAAATGCGAGACCTATTGCATTGCAAATGCTTGTTGTGTAGTGGTACCAGTACTGAGCCCCTCCATGACTCTGGGACAGCTGACCCCAGATATCCTATCTTGCTCAGCTGGGCAGACGCTTGCAGTAACAACTCCAGTGTGTCTCGCTCAGCAGTCCACTTTTCTAGGCAGACTCAACAGCAGGATATAGTCTAGGGTAAATAGTCCCTCACACCCTTGGGGAAACTGGTAGTCAGAGGCTCTAGCCCTGGATCACAGAAGTCCTCCTACACCCTGTTGGGTGCACTGCTTTAGTCATGGAAAACCTTGCAAACACTGAATGGAATCTAGAGCCATACTTCATACACTCTTTCAGACATGTTTTGTTGATGCTGGGTGATTGTCCCAAAAAGACTTTGTGATGCTTCTCTCAGGGCTAACCAAAACACTGGCACAACAACCTTCACACTTGCCAAATCGGCTAGCTTTTGTATGTAGCGCCTTTAGCGGAACATAAGTCAGGACAGGAAACACCACTGTCCTTCCAAGATACCCCTGTCACCTATCCTTACACACACTGCTTTCATTAGTTGACAAAAAGCTAAGTCTGTATCAGGGATCTGCAATTCACTTAGCCCATCTGGAAGGCGACTCCTGTCTCTCCATTTTGTATACGGTACCTACACAGCTATATCAAAATACATTCTGCATCACCCATTGGTTTAAAATAGCACACAAACTCCTTGAACATTTCTGACATACACTGAAGGTATGCCCACATACAAGCGCTACACGTGCATACACAGAAAATTAATGTAGAGTACAGCTGTCCTTATCACTTTACAGGGACGAAGCCAATAGGCCACTCACCTCAGGTATCAGTAAAGGGACTCCGCTCCCTTCTAGAAAGAAATCAGGCTGCCACCTCTGGCAATACCTTACAATCCAGTGAGAGGACATTGGTCCCTCTCTCTACAGAGGTCACATTATTGCGTCCCTCTATACCACAGATCCACACTGAGTTACTGCAGTTTACAGTGCCTACAAATCGCAGCTCTCGGCACACACGCACGATTCCCTTGTGTGCCAAGAACATCACAAAAAAGCAAAAACTCACCTATGCGCCCAGTAAAAGCAGAGGCTCATGCCTGCAAATCATGTAAGGGGCATTGCCTGGCCAACAACCCACTTCAGCAGCCTCCAGCCCTTGAACTGGAAAGGACTTTTCAGCACCCCACCAAAACCGGAGAGCACTGCATCCAGACCCAAGTGCCCTCCTGCGAAACCCGTTGAACCCACTCCAGTTGCGACTACTTCCAACACCCACCCTGAACCTGTAGCTCATAAGTCTGACGTGTTCAATCCCTTACCTGTGGTGTGGCCGAGCCCCCAAGCCGGGCTGCCCCCAGTAGCTCGGGATAGCTGTATTCCGCGCAGCTCTCCTCCGTGGGGTCCCGAAGGGCTAGCTCCAGCCGCACTGTCCGCCGTTTCTTAGAGGGGGTCCGGACTGAGGCTCCGTCGGAGTCCCAGGCGGTCGGTGCTGCTCCACGCAACGTGAGCTGGACGTCGTTCCTTGCTGCACTTGGACTGGACGTGTTCCTAGCTCGTGTTGCTACAACCGTGCTTGCTCCTATGACGTACCTCCTGCTCGCGTACCTGTGCCAAATGTTGCTCATTGTGACGCAACTCTGACTCGCGCTGTGGCAGCCTTTGGGGCTCACTGTGACGTGTGTCAGACTCGGGCTGTGGAGGTCGTTGATCATTGTGACGTGTCTCTGACTCAAGGTTGGGCCGTGGTTGTTCGCTGTGACGTGATTCTGCCTCTCGCTGCGGGGTTAACGTCACACAGAGCTCTAGCTGCACTTGGCCATGACGTGCTTCTAGTACACGCTGCTGTTGTGACGCTTCTTGCGGTGCCTCCTTTGCTGGCAGTGTCGTCAAGCCTATGTCGAGCTGGCGCTGGGGTCCCTCGAGCTGCTGCAGCGGGCCCTGACGTCTTTCGTCCACCTCGTGTCCCGGCGAGGCGCAGCCATGTTGACTCCTCGGAACCAGCGGGAAGTTAAGCTGAAGACACGCCGTGAGCGTGCCTGGACAGGAGATGTGCACGCGTATGGTGCGAGCAGGCGTTGTGATAACGCCGCGAGCCGTACGCGTGCATATCTCCTGTCTGTTTAAGCTTCGGCACAGACAGTTGATGTGCACGCGTACGGCTTGCGGCGCTATTACAATTCCTGCTCGCACCAAGCGCGTGCACATCTCGTGTCCCGCATCGGAGCAAAAGTCGGCAACAATAGATCTCGCATAGCGAGCAGCGCTTTGCGCTGCATCGCTAGGCGAGACCTAAAAAGCACCCAAAGAGAATACATAGATATGAAGAACATCGAGTAAATATATACAGGCACAATATGATATAGTATTAATATTAATAAAAATTAAAAGGGAGGGAGAAGAAACAGGTATAAATATGATACTAATAATCATTGCAGTAGAGCTACTATCAAATAGAGACTTAAGCGAATTATAATATCAATAAATAAGTAGAGAACAATATATTTTAAGAAGATAAATAATGATCAATAGGTTTCCAAAATAAATGATAGGAGTTACAATTATGAGTAATACCATTCAAAGATAAATGGGCACCTCTTCTAGTAAAAATAACCCACGACCACCAAACATGAACAGATAGTAATGAAACATCTTTCCAACATGTTGTAATGGATTTTAAAGCAGCTGATAACAAAACATTAAAAAGCTTACCTTCTAAGTCAGATAATTTTTTATAAAGAACAACAGATTTACAAATTAACAAGTTAAATGAAAGATCCTCATGGATATTAAGTATTTTTTTTATAACATCCCAAACTTCAGCCCAAAATTTAGAGACAGACGGACAATCAAAAAGCATATGTTTTAACGATCCAATATGTAAATTACAATGCCAACAATTTGAAGTCGGAAGAAGTTTAGCTTGAAATAATCTTAATGGAGACCATAAGCAATTATATAAAATATAGGAATTTGTTTGATAAAGTGAAGCAGGTAACCATCCTGAAATATTATTGAGCCAAATTGTTTGCCCTGCATTGTGAGAGAGAGAGGTTGAGAGTTCATTATTCCAAAATGATGAAATCACATCAATGTTGTTCCCTTGAAATGCAACCATCTTCTTATACATTAATGAAACACCATGAGATAAAGTGGATACAGTTTGAATATAAATTGATAAATCTGATTTAGTATTTGAAGGTATATTATGAGGAAATGAATCAAATATAGAATTACACAAACTTTCATATTTGAGGAAGTCAGAAGAAGGTAAAAGAAATTTCGTCTGCAAGACATTAAAAGATATAAAAGTATTATTATTGTAGACCTCCTTGAGGTAAAAAATACCAGCTTTAATCCATGAATGCCAAAATCTAACATTTCTAGAAAGTGTCAGGCGTGGATTATACCATAGTGACATATCTTCAGTGATGGACATGGGTGATTGGAAAATTAAGTCAAAATCATTTAATATTAGTTTAGTGGATTTTAAAATAACAGATTTTTGTGTTGACTTATTGGACATGGTTAACAAAGTAGACAATGGAAACGGATCTACCAGACTCCTTTCTATAGAAAGCCAAGTAGGAGGATTAATCAGATGAGAATGATTAAACCATAGGGAGCTTTGTTTTAATATAAATGCTTTATGATAATTAAAAAAGTCTGGCAAACCAAATCCTCCATTACATTTTGGCATTTTTAGTTTTTTATAACTAATACGAGGTGCTTTATTGTTCCAAAGAAACTTAGGGGCATATTAACAAGGCCCGGCGATAAATATCGCAAAGCGCGCTTAGCGCTTGCATATTTATCGCCGGCTATCTCTGCAATTTATCGCCCGGTTAGCGCGTTATCAACAACGCGCATCGCCGAGGCGATAAAATTCCAGAGATAGCGAGGTTATCGCCGTCTTGCAGGGAACATCGCTGGTTTTCCAGCGATGTTCCCTTCAAAACGGCGATAACCTTGCTGATACGACCCAGTGGTCGTATCAGCAGAATCCATCTCCTATGTCTAACATAGGTAAGTCATGATTATAGCAGACGTTAGATTTTGGCGAAAACGGCCGTTTTCGCCAAAATTTAACGTCTGCTATAATCCTGTGGGCTGCCTTGTAAATATCGCGATGTGCACATCGGCGATATTTGCAACGTAGCCCATCCGGGGTACGCCCAGTAACGCCCACTTTGCATCTCATTAGAGATGCAAAGATGGGCGTTGGGGGAAAGGGCGATAGTGCAAGGATTCACGCGATAGCGTGACCTTGCTGATTAGGCGATAAGATTATCGCCGCTTTTCGTCCGAAAACGGACGCTAAAGCGGCGATAATTGTTTATCGCCTCGTTGTTAATATGCCCCTTGGAAAGGAGTTGATCAACAACTTTGTAAAACTTCATAGGATATTGAGTAGGAATCATGGCTAGGGAATAAAACACATTCGGTGCTATAGTCATTTTTATTGAGTCCATTTTTCCCCACCATGAAAGATGAAGCAAAGACCATTTTGATATTTTAGCCTTAATGTAACTTAAAATAGATTCACAATTTAATGATATTGTTGTTTTTATAGATGAAGAGAACAAAATGCCAAGGTATTTAAATTTATCTCTTTGCCAAATTATTTCTTTCATGGGTAACATATCTGGGGTACAAAGCATATTTAAAGGAAAACATTCTGTTTTATTAGTATTTAACGTGTAACCAGAAATTTTGGAATACGATGAAATAATCTCCAATAAAGGAGGGAAAGAGGATACAAGATTGCTAATAAATAAAAGTACATCATCTGCATAAGCTAACGTTTTAATAATAACCTGATTAATATTAATACCAGCAACATCTTTACATTTCCTAATGGAAACAAGCAAAGGTTCAATAACTAGAAGAAATAAAAGCGGGGAAAGTGGACAACCTTGTCTGGTACCTCTAAAAGAGAAAATTGATTCGAAATTTGGCCATTAATAAATAAACGAGCAATAGGGGTAGAGTAAAGAGCAGATATCATACGAATAAATAAATCACCAAAATTAAATGCTATTAAAGTACGAAATAAAAATTGCCAATGAACTTTATCAAAAGCTTTCTCAGCATCCAATGCTAGTACTCCAGAATGCAAAGATAAAGTGGATCCTTGTTCGATAGCATGTAATAAAGTTCTTGTGTTATTGACAGAATATCTATTTTTCATGAACCCAGACTGATCAGGATGAATAAGAGAATCTAAAACAGAGGTTAACCTGATTGCAAGTATTTTGGCATAAAGTTTACAATCTTGATTTATTAAGGAAATAGGACGGTAATTTGACACAAGTGTGGGGTCTTTTTAGGTTTAGGCAACACAACAATCAGAGCCTCAGTAAAAGAACCTGAGGTAGTTCCCGTAGAACTAAAAAAGGTAAATAATTTAAACAAATGATGAATAAGCTGCAAATGAAATTCTTCATAGAATTCTGCTGGAATGCCGTCAGGGCCTGGAGATTTTTTTTGTTTAAGAGACTTAGGGGCCGATTTTGATTCGGGTCGGAAATCTCTCTGACCGAGCCGGACCCGGAGAGATTTCCGACCGAATCGGACCCTAGCAGCCCGACCGAACGAGTACGATGCGCACGTATGCCATCGGACTCGAGTCGGTCGGACTCCCATTGAAGTCAATGGGAGCCTGTCGTACAACGCGTACGCGGGCTCCCATTGACTCAATGGGTGCGAGGCGGACAAGGGCGCCCCCTACAGCGTGTACGTGGCGAAGTGACTCGCGCCGTACACGCACAGGTAGGGGGGACCCATGGGTCCCCCATGTGTGCGACTCGCGCGGCTACGCATACAGGGGGGTCCGACACGGACCCCCAAAGTACGGCTCCGACTGCTTCTTCGAGCCGGACAGCGCGAGTCGGTCGGACTGCTCGCGGCGTGCATCGTACTTGCCCAGCCGGGGAACGTCTCCATTGCGAGGTGCGCAGCGCATCCGTGCGAGTCGGTCGGTGCGGTTGGGACGGGCGTACGAGTCGGTCGGCGAATTTGCACGCGCTCGCATCGTACTCGTTCGCCCGGACGCACGTACGAATCGGTCGGGAATAAGGGCTCCGAATCGGATCCGGTTCAGCCGAATCCGATTCGGTGCCCTACCGGCCGAGATCGGAATCGGCCCCTTAATGGCTAATAGAATTTCTTCTTCAGTAATGGGCAAATCTAGTTTAGTTTTAATTAATTGAGGAACTTTAGGCAGACCGCATTTAGATAAAAAAGAATCAATTAAAGAAGGATCATCAAATTTAGGTTTATTATATAGAGCAGCATGATAATTTAGAAATTCATTGACAATATTATTTTGCGATAATGCAATTTTTCCATTGGGGCCATGAATTGAATTTATTTGTGTTTTATCTTTTTTGATACGTAAATAGTTGGCTAAAAGCCGCCAGATCTGTTAGCATTAAAATAGAATTTGGCTTTAGAGTTGGAGAGTTGAACACCAGCTCTTTTACTTAGGATTGAATTGAACTCATATTGAAGTTTTTGTAATTTCATTCTATATTTAGGGTCATTAGAGGTAATAAAAAGTCTCTCATATTTTGCAGTTTGTTTGTCCAATTCCGTAATTTTTTCATTGAAAGTTTTGTTCTCATGTGCCATGAGAGAAATGGAGGCTCCCCTAATATATACTTTGAAAGTGTCCCATCTATTCACCATAGATGTAGAGCCTTCTGGATTGAGTTGGAAGTATTCTTGAAGTGCATTTAAAATTTTCGGTTTACTTTGTTTGTTGAGGACGATACTAGTATTCATGCGACATCTGGATTGAGTTTTAAAATTTGAATTAAATTGTAGAACTATAGAAATCAAGGCATGATCCGAAATATCAATATTGCCAATAGTAGGAGTAACCACTGAATTAATTAGTTGTCTAGAAATCAATAAATAATCAAATCTTGAGTGTGAATTATGTGGGTTCGAAAAAGGTAAACATTTTTTCTGTAGGAAAATGCAATCGCCAGATATCCACCAATGTTGTAGTTTTAAAAACAGATTTAAAAGTAAAAAATGCTTTAGGAGGTCGAAATTTCGTGAGAGAAGTTCTATCTAATAAAGGATCAAATATGAGATTGAAATCTCCTCCAACTATAAGTGGGACGTTACATAACTTGAGCACTTCAGTAGTTAAAATGGACCAGAAATTAGGATCATCAGCAGTTGGACCATACACATTAAGTAAATACAAAACTGTATCATGAATTTAAATTTTTGCTATTTCATATCTACCTTCTGAATCTGAGGATTTACTTAAAATTTGACAATGTAGCCTTTTTGCAAAAAGAATGGCCACACCATTTTTTAACCCATCGCAGGAGAAGATAAAATAGAATCAACCCACTTTTTTTTCATAAAGTCTAAAACTTTGTCTTCAATATGTGTGTCCTGTATGAAGCAAATATCTGCCTTACAGTTTCCTAAATAATCTAAAATTTTTGTACGTTTTACAGGATGTCGTAAACCCTTGACATTTAAGGAGACTATTTTAACGTTGTGAACATTAGCCATAGTAAAGTAGAAAAGAAGAAACAACTAAGAAGAGGAGAAAAAGTTGAAGAAGAAAAAGAAGAAAAATAGTAGCTCTGAAAAAGGGTAGAAGAAAAAAGAAGGGAAAAAGAGAAGACAAACAAACATAAAAAAGACTGACAACAATTAAAAATGAATAACAAGTTTGAAACGCACACACGCTTTGCAAGCATGACCGAACCATTGGAGCCCTGTGTGGAAATAAATAGTAAATTAGTCAGAAACACATATTATAATAACGTTCAAGTAGCAGAATCATGCGTATTGATCCAGCGCGGCAAAAATAAATTTTTCCTTATGACACTAACCCAGAAAACCACTTACTCATTCGTAATTATATATAATCTATGTCGGTGGGGCCCATAACACCGCATACATACATTCACTCACTTTTCTGGATTAAACACTAAGGAAAATGAGCTGCTGGATAAACGGGATACCTTGTTAAAAATGACAGAATTATAACCTATACATTATATACATTAATTTAGGATCCTGTCGGTTCTAAACATCAAGGTACTCCGCTATTCGGTCGATGGACCAACTAGTAGAATCAGTTGATGGCGATTAAGTCCAGCTCAATCACAATTAAAACCTTTAGCATTTATTAATAATACTTTTATTTTAAAGAACCACAGACTCATTTAGAGTTAGAATATAATTTTATCTAAATTCTCAGAGCAAAATAAGTAAAATTCTTTATTAGACAAATACATTTAGAAATATCAATAAGCATTTAAGAAAGATTTTAGAATAAAGATGGAAAAATACTCATTACCCTTAGCCATAGGGCGATGACAAGAATGGTTCACCAAAAAAAGAAAAATGAACCGCAGGTCACAGGATAGGACTCCCAAACTGACTGACTGTCCCGCTAACCCCCTCGGACGCAATTTCCTCCCGGGCAACTCCTGCAACGGTCTCGTTCCTTCCCCAGTCAAAGTTCAAAGTCCAAAATGACAGAGTCACTCGCAGCATCAAGGTAGAAAACGATCAAGCAAGTTTTTTTTTAACGTAAGAGCAGACTCTCTTATACCCTATTCTCTGGCTCACTACACTTGAAAGTTGCAATCCTTAGGGGCAGAAATCACGCTAATTGGTCCATTGGAGGGGTGGTGATGGTCACCTTGTCGCCCTCCTTGTTCTAACCGGTTTGGGGACAATAACGCAAACAATAACTCTCGTGATTCGCAAATGTCCAAAGTTAATTCAATTTGTTAATATTCTTTGTAACAAACTCCGATGGTCACACATTAGTTCATCCTCTGTCGCTCGATTTTCCCATCCGGTTCCCATGCATCTATGCTGAACTCTTGGCACAATCCTTGTTACAGGTCAGACTGGCCTTGACATCTCTCCCTCTGAGCACAGGCCGCATACACGTGACTGGAGCATTCACTCTACCCATGCGTGGGGGCCATTTTATTCAGCGCACGCACCTCGTCCTTCTCCAGCGGCCATTTTCGAAGCATGGCCTAGCAGGCCCGAACGAAACTATCATAAGAACAAACACAACAGAAATTAAAACAAGGAAAATAAGCCTTTCTGTTTACCACCCACCATTCTAAAGACCCGTGTTAGATATTACCTAGCAGAAGTGACATTTAAAGCCATTTTACTTACCATCTGCATTCTATGCCACAGTACAATTCTACTACGCAACACAAATCATGCAATTCACTCTATTTACTACGCAAATCACAATACTAATGTTATTTTGCTTCACATTTGTAAATAAATTTGAATTTGCGATGCCAGCAAGTTGTCCACGTGTAATGTCTAATAAAAAGGTGCATTTGTTGATTAGTTCATGCGTTTCAAACGGTTAGTGCCATTAATTGTTATGTGGTCATTAACTTCCAAGGGGTACAAATACATTATTTTGTTTCCCCTGCTCCATCAATTCCCCCCTTTGGTGATTTTTAACATCACCACTAAAACCTATCCTTACAAAATTTTATCAGAAAATGTGTTTCTTGTCCACTTGCATTTGTTATCTTAGACAACTGTGTTCTTTTCATCTTGTCTTTTTGATCTTTTGTACATGTTATCTTTAAAGTCTTCCAATTCGATCTCTCCCATCTCCCGTTCTCTTGTTTCTCTCTTCTTATTTTTCTCATTTTCTCTTTTTGCTCTATTTTGTCTTTTTCTCTTTTTACTACACACATATGCTAATCTCACTATTGATATTATCACTACTACTAAGATCACTGGAATTAGTATTTTCACAATCATAGAACTACCCATTTCAGTGAACCATTTCTTCATTGAGGAAAAACCCTTACCAAGTTTCTCCCAAGCACCTTCAACCTCCCGTGGGGCAATTTCTTTATGCAAATCAGTAATGTTCTTTATATACTTCTGTATATTCTGACTTTTGTCTGGAATGTAAGTGCAACAATGTTGTACCTTCAGCATTCCACAGACTCCTCCCTCTTTTGCCAAAAGAATGTCAAGGGCAAGACGATTTTGCATTACCATAGCTCTCATGGCAACCATTTCAGTATTTACCATCAAGAACCCTCCAGCAGTATTCGTTGATAAACGATCCACTACTGTAGACAATTTCCGAATCTTGTATGCATTCAAAGATATACCCACTGCTGGTATCAATGCTCCAAAAATGTCACCTATTATCTCTGAGAAGCTTTCCCTTCTCCTACGTGTTAATGGTTTACCTATCTCGTGAATTCCTTTCGTTCCTCTTTCCACATGAAAAATCTTTGGAAAAACCAGGCCTAAATAGCATGTTCCATACCAATGGTCCGGCAACCTATAATAGGCTCGGTTTCCACAAATATAATAGATTCCTGGGAATACTGGATCCCTTCCTCCTTTGAATCCACATCCACCTAAAATGTTATATGTATCTCGGCACTCACTAGAACCCACGAAATAGTTATCATACATAGTGTTATCTCTACTAATACACAATTTTCCCTGTTGGGGCCAATCTAAACTCATGGCTGCATTCGCTTCGCTCTTGTCATAATTTCCCTCTTCAAACGCCCAAGGTGGGGTGTTTGTCTTTTCTACCATTGCTTTTCTTTGAAACTTAACCCTTCTGTCTTCTACCATATCTAAAAAAAGCTTTTCTTCCTTCCTCAACCTACAAGTAAGATTGTGTCTAAATGCATATTCTAACGTTAATTCTTTCATTTCTAAGAAAAATTCTCCAAACATCTTTGCATGTTTCACCTTATTTAGTTCAGGGACTACGGGAACTTTAGCAAAAACAGCATCTGTGTCAGTGTAATAATACTCTAATTTACCTGTTCTATAAAATAAACTAGCTAAAACACTACATGTTATTCCATACGTCAAAGAAAGGTGATGATACATCACACCTTCTGTTACAGACGCAGGTAACTGCATACATACATAACAATCTCTAACATCCATTGTCTCTACATATTCATACAAAAGTTTTGTAAAGACATTCTTTGAGAAATCAGTTATTGACTTATCCCTATGAAATTCAGTACTATCTATCAATGTTTCAGTGTTAGATTTCTTGTCACTATTTGTGTCATTCATAATTGTAGATGTATTTTCTCCAACTAATCTAAGTGGAATTATTATTGCTAAAATGAACCAAAGAAGCATTAATAAACCTGTACAATAGAAACACATTTTACACCATCTACAAAAAAAACATATCTAAATCTTCTATTCTCAGTGTCTACCATGTTTGAAATATAATCTAATTATATGTACAGAAAATGTGTTTCCACACCTCAAAATGACTTTTCTGCCATTTTACCCTTTCTTTTTATTGTTCACTGGAACCAATCGCCTTTGGCGGACTTTTGGTCCTTTAGGAATTTTCTTTGTCTTTATCAGTTTGTGTGTCTAGTCCGGTTTTCTTTTCTCCTCCTCAGGATGGGCACAGTTCACTTTCACCCACTTGTTCACAATCTTTGTCTGGGTTCTCGTGACTGCTATCCACTTCGTTAATGTCATGCAGTGCTATGTATACCCATTCAGGTGACTTGTATTTCAGGTTAGGTCTTTTCACTCTTTTTGGTCTCTGCAACAGTCTTTTATTTGTTTCTCTTTGTCTTTTCTGACTTGTTATTTCATTTACTTGTTCTGCATTGTCTTGGTTCAAATTTATTATCTTATATCTCAGTCTTTTGATTTCGTTGGGCCAATTGTCTCCTTTTCTTGGCCTTTTCAGTTCGTTCTCCTTTTCTCCTCGTTCCGCTCTCCAAGTTCTCTTTCTTGGTCCTATTCTTTGCCTTATTTCTTCTTCACTTTCTTCAGTTTCTGTCTCAGATCTCACTTCACTTTCTCTAACTTTAAACTTTATGATCTCAGTCTCTTTGTCTGAATTTGAATCTCCTTGGGTCTCTTCTGCTTGTAATTCTGAATCTAATCTTTCTCGTGTTTCTTCCGCAACTTCCTTAATCTCTCTATCTGAATCTGAATTCTCTTGAGTTATTTCTACAATTTCCGGAGGAACTTTCCCAAAGCTTGTACTTGGCTGTTCACCGTCACTGTCTATTGGTTCTGTTTCTCCTGTTTCATTATCAGTTCTTTGTTTTTCAGATTCTTCTGTTTGTCTTTCACTGGTCTCAGGTTGGTCTGCTTCAGATGCCGAACTGGTATCTGATATTTCCAGATGTCGACTTACAGGTCGAGCTTCAGGATATGGAACTCTGATGGTATGACTGGCATGAATCCAATTTTTCACACCTGCACACTTTACTGCAGTTGTTGTCACCAGAATCACTTGTCGTGGCTTATCCCAGCATGGTACCAAGCAATTTCTTCTTCTGTGAACCTTTATGCGGATCCAGTCTCCAGGACTCAGATCATGAGCTAGTTTTCTCTCAAGAGTGGTCGCATCCGGCCCAACCTGATGAAACACAGAATGCACCACATCAGCCAATCCTTTGCAATAGTCCAGTATGAGATCATCAGTTATAGTCAGCAGTTTGTTGACAGGTACGTATGCTTGTCTCATTGCTCATCCGATTATTATTTCATGAGGACTCAGACCTGTTTTTGTGTCAGGTATGCTTCTTATGCTCATCAGCACCAGTGGTAAGGCATCGGGCCATTTGAGTCCTGTGGCTTGACACATTTTCCCTAACCTATTCTTTATTGTGCCATTTACGTGCTCTACCACTCCAGAAGCCTCTGGTCTGTAGGCACAATGCAGCTTTTGTTGAATGTCTAGTGCTTCACATATTAACTGAATGATTTCATTCTGAAAATGCGTTCCTCTATCTGTTTCGATCGTTACTGGAAAGCCATATCTAGGAATGAATTCTCTCAGCAGGAGCTTAGCCACAATAACTCCATCATTCCTTCTTGTCGGATAGGCCTCCACCCAACGAGAAAACAAACAGACGACCACCAGGACATACCTCAATCTGTTACTCAGGGCATTTCTATAAAATCCAGTTGCATTCTGGTAAAAGGACCTCCTTCACGTCCTATAGTTCCCAAACTCACTACTGTCTTCCTTCCAGGATTTATCTGTTGGCATATAAGACATCTTTGGCAAAGGCTTTCAGCTATAGCCCTAAACTTTGGGTTGTACCAAGTCTGTTTGAAGAGTCTGATCATGGCATCCCTACCTATGTGTGCCTGTCCATGGTACATCCGTGCCATGTTAGAGATCATGCTATCAGGCATAACTGGTCTTTCATCCCTGTAAACCCAAATTTCATTTTCCTCTCTCCGTCTGCAACCTGCTTTTATCCAACCGTCTTTTTCCTCATCACTTGCCTCTTCCTGCAATTGTTTCACTTCTTCCCATGTTTCAACTGGATTAGTAAGCAGCAAGGGACATGAAACAATTTCTTTTTTCCTTCTCCGATTTATTGAGGTCATATTTCTGGCACAACATTGAGCTAATTCATCAGCAAAATTGTTACCTACTGCAATGTAATCAGTTTCATTCTTTTGAGCAGTGCATTTTACTACTGCAATCTGTTTAGGCAACTGTATCGCCTCAAGCAACTTCTTCACAAATTCACCATTCCTAATAGGAGACCCTGAGGAAGTCAGGAATCCCCTCTGGGACCAGATCTGTCCAAAATCATGGACCACTCGAAAGCCATACTGGCTATCCGTGATCACAGTAATTCGGAAATTCCTACCCAGTTTGCAAGCTCGAATCAGAGCAATCAGCTCAGCAACTTGGGCTGAACGTATTCCTCTCAAACAAGATGCTTCCATTATGGTTGCCACCGTACATACAGCATACGCAGCACTTAAAACTCCTTCATCTGTCCTCAGGCATGATCCATCCACAAACATCACATAATCTGACTCTTTTAGAGGTTCATCTCTAATATCAGGTCGGGGCTTTGTGCAAAACTCAAGCACGTCCAAACAGTTATGATCAATCTCATCTTTGACCTCTGCATTTACTGCATCTGGCAGTGAAGTGGAAGGATTCACACTTGTGCATCTTACAATGGTTACATTGTCTGCACCCAAAATCACTTTTTCATACCTAGTCAGCCGACTATGTGTCATGAATTGGGTTTTTGTTCGGGTCAAAAGGATTTCAACAGAATGTGGGACATATACTCTCAAAGGATATCCCATCACAATACCTTCACTCTGTTCCAGACTCACACAAGTAGCAGCTACTGCTTTCAGACATCCAGGCAACGCATTTCTACTGGGTCTAAAACAGCTGAAAAATAAGCTATTGGTCGTTTCATTTTTCCATGCCTCTGCACCAATACAGAAAGTGCACATCCATCTCTCTCACTACAATACAGCTCAAATTCTTTTTCATAATCAGGCATTCCCAATGCTGGTGCCTCACACAAACTTGTTCTCAGCTGCTCAACAGCTTTCATTTCTTCCTCATCCAACACAATTGGATCTTTGACATCACTCTTTGTCAATCGCTGTAAAGGTTTTGCAATCAATGAAAATCCACGTATCCACTGTCGACAATAACCAACCATTCCAAGGAACATTCTCACTTCTCTTTGTGTCATTGGGGCTCTCATTCCTTTAATAATCCTTATTCTTTCTGTTGTCACTTTTCTCATCCCTTTCTCAATCTTATTACCTAAGTACTGTACTTCCTGTTGACAGAATTGCAGTTTTGATGGGGACACCTTGTGTCCTCCTTCTGCCAAATGATTCAGTAAGGCAATTGTGTCCATAACACATGCTTCTCTGGTCTTTGATGCCACTAATAAGTCATCAATATATTGGACCATCACAGATTTCTCAGGCATTTTCAAACTTTCTAAAGATTTCTTCAGAATTTTATTAAAAATAGAAGGACTTTCAGTATACCCTTGAGGAATTCGACACCATGCCAAAATACGCTCTCCAAACCGGAACACAAATAATGGCTGGCTGTCAGGGGGCAAGGGAATAGAAAAGAATGCATGGCACAAATTAATAACTGTATACCATTCTGCATCATGAGGAATCTGATACAGTATTACAGCAGGGTTTGGCACAATTGGGCAACAAGAAATAACAATTTTGTTTACCTTTTTCAAATCTTGTACTATTCTATATGTTCCATTTGGCTTTTTCAATCCCATTATAGGAGAATTACATGGGCTGCTCATTATTTCTCTCAAAATTCCCTGTTCAATCATCTTATTAATTACTGGGGTTATTCCTTCAATAATTTCTGGTGTCAGTTTGTACTGCGGGGCATTTGGGTAATTCGTTCCTTCTTTTACAGTAATTTTTACAGGATCAACTTCTCTCATTAGTCCAATATCTTCACCTGTGAAATCCCATACCTCAGACCTGACTATTCCTTTCAGTTCAGTAGGGATTTTCTCTGCATCACACACAGGAAACATCTCATTCATTCCTGGTTCTAGTTCTGCTATTGTCATTTTATACAGAACATCATCATCTGGTGTCTGGAAATCAATACCATCTGGAGTACAGTAGATGGTACAATTCATTTTGCAAAGCAGATCGCGTCCTAATAAATTTACAGGACTACAATCACACACCACAAAGCGGTGCATATCTTTGAATGGACCAATTTCAACCTCTACTGGTTTAGTAAGAGGGGTTTTAATCTGCCTGTTTGAAACACCTACAACTTGGATATATTCTCCTGAGAGAGGAAGTTTTGGAATTTCCACTGATCTAACAGTAGAACGGGTAGCACCAGTGTCCACAAGGAATGTAACATTTACACCATTCACTTTTCCATCCACAAATGGACCTGACTGATCTATCTCTAGAGTTGCGCCAAGCACGCACTCCTCTTCCTCTCCTAGGCACCGTCATAAACTTTCATCCGAGTCATCTCCATCCTGCCGTAACCAATATTGTGAAATAGCAGCTGCGCGCGACAATTTCGTTACCTGCTCTCCTCCGTAGAATCCTGCCTCTGTACTGTATCTCTGAGGGTTTACACTCTTTGGAAGAGGTGGTTGCGGCACCTGATACTGCTGAGTAACTACCTGCGGCTGTTGCGGCTGTTGGTAACTCACCTCATTCTGCACCTGTGGATTTAATGGTTGATTCTCGGTATTAACTTTCACTCATTTCTCCAGTGCCCTAATTTTCCGCAATTATGACATGGCCATTTCTTTTTAGCTTCTTCTATACTCATCTGACCTTTTCCCTTACCAATATTCGGTTTGGACTTGGTCTGTCCTGCGTCACTAGACTGATTATTCATTTGAGCTTCTTGCTTTTCTGCAACCTTTACTTGTGCCCACATTGCCTTTTCCTTGAGTTTACGCTGTCTACACTCAATATCGTCACTGCAATATTTTGCATACCGTAATACCTCATCTACTGTGCTATTCTGCCAACATAACATATGCTGCTTAATCATTTCACTTATCTCAGGTCTCAAGCCGTACACAAATCTATACACAAAGTGACTCATGTCTTTTCACTCAAATTCTCGTAACCACTATACTGCTTAAAAACCAAAAGCAACCTCTCATAATAGGCATGTAGAGATTCCTTACTCTCCTGAGTCGTTCTATCAATATTTACCCAGTCCGTTTCTTTTGGTGGAATCTTATTTTTCAAAAATGTGATTGCCTGTTCATATTTTCTCATTACTTCTGAACCTGGGGCTCCTGTTTTTGCATCTCTAGGATATTCTTCCTTCGGCCAATCAATTGTAATTTTACACTCTGTCCACAAATCTGCAGGAACAACAATCTCAAACAATCCATCCAGATCTTCCCACAATACTTTTGAAACCTTTACAAACCTTTCTACCTGTCTATACCATTCTACAGGCTTTTCTCTCAATCTTGGAAAATCATTTGTAAATGACAATATATCTTGTCTGGACCATGGGACGTGTACATAACTTCCTCCTGGAGTTTCTCTCATTGGACATTCCATTACCGTCGGTTCTTTCTCTTTTACTGGAAAAGCTAACAACGCTTTATCAGTTGTTCCCTCCTTTCTCCTTATCCACCTACTTCTCCACTTGTCTACATCTCCCCATTTTCTCAATAAAACAATTAGTTCTTTTATCTGTGTTAGTCGTCCTGAGGTATTCAGATTTTCTATGTCCTTTTCACTAAAATCTACTCTGTACGGTTTCTGCAATCCCCTAATTTTTGCAAAATCTACTCCTAGTTCATTTGCGGTTTCTTCCAGTTTCTCATGCAAGTTCCTAGCTCTCCAAGTGATGCTTTTACACATAAACATTAATTCATCATCTTGATAGGACTTTAATCGATCTGTACCAATAGTCCCTAGAATCAATTCCTCCATATCTATCTTTAATCTGACCACATCCAAAGGTTGTGGTTCGGCATCTTTTTTCTGCAAGCTCCTCACCCAATCATTTAATTCCTCTGCAGACGGACCCACAGGGGTTTTATTTACTTCTGCCCAGTTTACACTTCTCTCCGGAGTTTCAGTTGCTGACTCAGTTCCCATAGGAATCTTATTTATCGGATTCTCATTAATTGTCAAATTTTCAGGTGGACTTGACCTAAATGGACCAGCAGAATCTCTTGTCTCCCTATTTTCTGGAATTATCCTTTCTCTTACTTTTTGCATACTAGAATTCAATGGAATTGTCAAGGAATGTTCATCTATCTTTTGATTTTCAAATACCAGGATTACTGGCCCTATTGTCACTGGCACAGTCACAGCTTCCATATTCTTTGTCAGTTCTCTTATCTTTTCAGTCAACTCTCTTGTGGTTTTGGCTAGTTCAGCTGTATTACCATTATCATGTTTCACAGTCTGTGGTGTTTCTAGTTTATCAAATGGGCTATTCATTTCAGGAATTTGTTCAGGGCTTTGATTTCTTACAGTTTCCATTGGCGGTGCATTTGGGGTCACCACCGCAGAATTCTGTTGATATGCAGGGGTCTTTTATTCAAAATGTCCTCCAGCAACTCATCCTCTGTGTCGCTAACTCCATATCCATATCTCTCTGATACTGCATGCTTCTTTTTCTCCGTACACTTTCTCCCTGTACATTCTTCAACTGTTCTGATAGGAAACATACCATCTGTCATGTTAGCATACCGCCATCGCCTCATCCTGTCTTCATGATTCAAACACCATACTCTTCCATGAATTAAACTATAATTCTTTGCACCTCTGTGTCTTTCCCTTTCATACATCTCATCTTCCCATTCATCTAAAGCTTCGAACTGTGTCGGTCTAGGTCTCGGTTCAAGTCTCATCATCTTTTCTCTCAAATTTCGAAGTACAGCTGTGCTAAACAAACCATTTTCTGGAAATGCCAATACTCCATCGTCTTTCGTATATTTCGCCCAATTTTCCAACCAAATGCAAGTATGATAGCCATATTTCATCATCATATAAGATGATGGCGTTTTCTTCGGAGGAAGTACTTCTCCTTCCCTTGTCACAACCTTCTTATCTTTCTTAAAGAAATTTTTAAGCTTCGTAAACCATGACGGTTTCTCCCCTTCATATTCATTATAATAAGCCATTTTTCACTGTTGTTTTGCCGAAGCAAATTCACACAATTCTTCACCACTCGGTTTTTTCTACCGCTCGGCTTATTCGGACCTATCCCAGCGCGTCTCACACCAACGCACCAATCAGAAAGCTTTATGTCACTCTCACACTAACCTATCCCAGCGCGTCTCACACTAACGCACCAATCAGGAAACTCTTCGTTCTTCCACAACTGGCCAATACCACCGCGGTTCTTATTGACGTCAGTTCTACTCATGTTTCTACTGACCCCTCCCTTACAAAAATTATCAGCAGTTTTCTTAACTTTTCTTTTTCAACTAAATCGATTAGTTACAACGTAAAACACATTACCATTGTCTGTTTCTCTAAACAAAAGAGATAGTTTATTCCAACTTACAAGAAATACTGTTTCGTTCGATAAGTGTAGCACTTCCCTCTACCTTACCCTTCTCTCAAGCAAGAGGTAAACCCGTTTCTCTGGGGATAAAACACATGTGGAGACTATACTACTCCTGAGAATTAAGGCCAAAGTTTCACAAGAAAACCTGTTGCTGTTTCACTCATATGCAACTCGTACATGAAATTTCCCTAACATAACACAGTCCTGTGTTATCACTAATTTTGAAATCAGACAATGTACAATTCCATGTGACTTCTCTTGCCACACATGTCCACTTCCTACTTCCCGGAAGCTTCAAAATTCTTGACTACACATAACGTAATACAAACTCAACATAGAGTGTTAGACATGAAAAATCAATAATCGATAATCAATAATCACCAAACTAATCTATAGTAACCATAACTCTGCTACCAAGTAATCTGATCCAGGCCAGCTAAAATAAATTTTTCCTTATGACACTAACCCAGAAAACCACTTACTCATCCATAATTATATATAACCTATGTCGGTGGGGCCCATAACACTGCATACATACATTCACTCACTTTTCTGGATTAAACACAAGGAAAATGAGCTGCTGGAGAAACGGGATACCTTGTTAAAAATGACAGAATTATAACCTATACATTATATACATTATTTTAGGATCCTGTCGGTTCTAAACATCAAGGTACACCGCTATTCGGTCGATGGACCAACTAGTAGAATCAGTTGATGGCGATTAAGTCCAGCTCAATCACAATTAAAACCTTTAACATTTATTAATAATACTTTTATTTTAAAGAACCACAGACTCATTTAGAGTTAGAATATAATTTTATCTAAATTCTCAGAGCAAAATAAGTAAAATTCTTTATTAGACAAATACATTTAGAAATATCAATAAGCATTTAAGAAAGATTTTAGAATAAAGATGGAAAAATACTCATTACCCTTGGCCATAGGGCGATGACAAGAATGGTTCACCAAAGAAAGAAAAATGAACCGCAGGTCACAGGATAGGACTCCCAAACTGACTGACTGTCCCGCTAACCTCCTCGGACGCAATCTCCTCCCGGGCAACTCCCACAACGGTCTCGTTCCTTCCCCAGTCAAAGTTCAAAGTCCAAAATGACAGAGTCTCTCGCAGCATCAAGGTAGAAAACGATCAAGCAAGTTTTTTTTTTAACGTAGGAGCAGACTCTCTTATACCCTATTCTCTGGCTCACTACACTTGAAAGTTGCAATCCTTAGGGGCAGAAATCACGCTAATTGGTCCATTGGAGGGGTGGTGATGGTCACCTCGTCGCCCTCCTTGTTCGAACCGGTTTGGGGACAATAACGCATACAATAACTCTCGTGATTTGCAAATGTCCAAAGTTAATTCAATTTGTTAATATTCTTTGTAACAAACTCCGATGGTCACACATTAGTTCATCCTCTGTCGCTCGATTTTCCCATCCGGTTCCCATGCATCTATGCTGAACTCTTGGCACGATCCTTGTTACAGGTCAGACTGGCCTTGACATCTCTCCCTCTGAGCACAGGCCGCATACACGTGACTGGAGCATTCACTCTACCCATGCGTGGGGGCCATTTTATTCAGCGCACGCACCTCGTCCTTCTCCAGGGGCCATTTTCGAAGCATGGCCTAGCAGGCCCGAACGAAACTATCATAAGAACAAACACAACAGAAATTAAAACATGGAAAATAAGCCTTTCTGTTTACCACCCACCATTCTAAAGACCCGTGTTAGATATTACCTAGCAGAAGCGACATTTAAAGCCATTTTACTTACCATCTGCATTCTTTGCCACAGTACAATTCTACTACGCAACACAAATCATGCTATTCACTCTATTTACTACGCAAATCAAAATACTAATGTTATTCTGCTTCACATTTGTAAATAAATTAGAATTTGCGATGCCAGCAAGTTGCCCACGTGTAATGTCTAATAAAAAGGTGCATTTGTTGATTAGTTCATGCGTTTCAAACGGTTAGTGCCATTAATTGTTATGTGGTCATTAACTTCCATGGGGTACAAATAAATTATTTTGTTTCTCCTGCTCCATCAGTATCCATAGAATGCTGTGAATGTTGATCCAGGAATATTTTTAAGTCTTCAGATCGCTGAAAGGACTTTGAAAAAATATCTTTCCAAATTCGCATTGTTGAAGGATTGAAAAGACCATACTTGAATCCAAGACTTCTTAACCGTGGACGAATGTCCGTGAATTCCTTGCGAGTCTTTACAGTATCCTTAGCATAGTCCTGGTGAATAAAAATGTTATTACCATTGACCATTAAGGAAGGAATTTCACGCGCTGCTTTCTTTATCAAGATCAAATGATGGTGACATAAAACCTTGAAAATCATTTGTCTCGGTTTTGTGTGGTGGGGATTACAATGAGATGGAATCCTATGTGCTTTATCTATTTCAAATTTCTCCGGAAGTTTGATGTTCAAAAGTCCAGGTATCAAATTCTCCAAATATAGTCTGCAATTAGAACCTTCTACATTCTCTGGTAAATTAAAAATACATAAATTGTATTGCCTGTTACGATTTTCCAAATCCAGAAGGAGAGCAGACAAAGGGGATATTTTTGCCACAAGCCGTGAAAAGGCATCAATTTTAACTTTATTGTCTTGGATTTTGATTGCATTATCCGAAACCTTCATTGACATACTAGCCATATCTGACGCTATTGTATCAGTGCTAGACCGTAGTGCTTGAATCTCGTCAAGAATTAATGATAAGGAAGGTTCCCTAGATTCCACCACTTTAGACTTTATCGGCGGAGGAGAAATATGTTGTTTCCTTTTATTATGAGGTGCTTGCACATTTTTATTCTCCATTTTCCTATTATAAAGATTAAGGACGTAAATATATTCAATATGAAGGAAAAGGTGATTATTGAAGAATAAATGCTTCAAAAAGCTTCAAAAAAGGCTGGTGCAGCAGCTAAAACAGATTGTGGGAGTGGTTAGGCCAAAGCCAGGCCCTTTCCTGAACAATGCTCCACCCCCCTGACAGGAAAGTTGGGCAGTACCTTGAAGGAGAGATCGGAGCCGAGGCAGGAGGGAAGAAGAAACAGCCTTCGTTGTTATGCAGACCAGGAAAACCACCACAGCGACAGGCAAGACCTTTAAAGCACTGTTGTTACCATTTTCAATAGGTTTCTGACAATAATTTGTGATAAAATCGGCAATTACGGGCAGTTCCGACAAGGAGCTCACCGGGGGGCGGCCATTTTGTCTCACGCGCTCGCGCGTCTCCGTGTTGAGATGGTTATAACAACTACTTTTTAATCATCTGTATTTTATTCTTTCTATCTGCGCAGTGTCAGGTTGTTTCTTGCACAAAAGCCAACCTGTAATGTCCTGAAAATAACATGCAAACAAGCTTCACGCGATGCAAAAAAAGGCTAACACATGTGCGGTGTAACTCACTACACGTCCTCCGCTCCACCCCTCCCATCCCGATTCCCGAGCCACAACTAAGAGAACCAAAAACGAGAATTTCCCCTAAAAACATCTACATTAATAAAAATAAAAAGAAAATGTGTTGTTTTGCCTCTGCTCTACATTGTGTTGTATAGTACTGCAACTTCAACTGGATTTATATAGTGTTTACGACCCATGGCGAGGCGTTGTAGCACTTCACATGTTGATCCCTGGTACCTGCAGGGTGCCTAATGATGAGACACTAGGCCCCCTAAATCATGTGTCTCTGTGTGTTAATGGCACAGTGTGCTTCCGTGTACATCGCCCCCTAACTCATGTGTCTTTGTGTGAGAATGGCACAGTGTGCTTCAGTGTACAGTGCTCTCAAGTTTTCAGAATTCACAAAAGTGAAAGCTAATAAGAATGCTTGATGACATCATGGGAAGTACTGTCACATAGATGTCGACATCAATAACATAGCAGTGGACATTAATTAAATGATAAAACAATCACAATGAATGCAACATTAACAGAACACCACCACAGCTCACTAAGGTAGGTAGATGAATAGCTGACGGAAGCTGCGGAGCACAATTCAGATTGTAGTGTCATACACACCAATCTGGCAACACAAAGCACTATACAAATGTTAACACGATGCACCAACACAGAGGGATGCGAGGGGAAGAAGGTACTAACAAGATGGCGCAGGGGGGGAATTGACAAAGGGTAGGCAGGGTGCAGCCGAGTCCATAACAGACGAAAGCATTGTTACATCTGCAAAGTCTGGGCATGCAAGGCATTGTGCCGTGGCTGATGGCTTCCGGGCTGGCCTTTGCATACACTTAAAATAGAAATCAAGTAGATTATCAAAAATAAAAAAAATTCATTTTTAAGCCTCAGATGTAAATTATGAACAGAGCACGAAAATTGTGTTACAGGCCCTTCAGACGAAGTATACTCAAACAATTAGGATGTACAGTTTCAGGTACACTGTATATTATTGCGTCATATAAATGTATTCGATTGTTGTTTGGAATTCTGTAAACCTGTGCATTATTATTGGTTTAGAAAATGTGAATTCGTTCACGCCTTATACTGATTTTACTTAGCTCTTCCAGTGAAATTCAGTAATTTTCTGCAAATATGAAACCATCAAAAACACCGGTCAATTTTAATTGAGGTTTCAGCAGTTCATGCTGCTTTCATGAACAGAATGAATCCTTGCCTTTACGTGCACCGGTTCTGTCTCCATGTGATGTAATCAGTGCATGTTTCTAGGGCGGTTACATTTGGTGTTCTTATATACGTTCAATGACGAAATTTGAAAACAACATTTATAAGTGACAGCTTTGTTCAGCAGATTCACCAATTCTCTTTCCTCAAAAACAGGCACACCCATAAGCATAAGTGGAAGCTTAAAAAGGTTTAAATGTAAACGTTATCGCAAAGGCGCTATTCTTTTCAACCAATACAGATGTGGTGTAATTCAAGCAGAGCACGAGCAGGACCTGCCAACTATTGACGTGTGTGTGTCGGGTGTTTTACTGCTACGCCTGCAAAGCACACATTCCCCCGCCCTTCTCGGAACACTGGTTCCTCTCAAGATGTACTAGTGCGATTCACCAGGGGGAATAAGTGTGTACATCGGACAGAATGCACTACAGACTAGGTCGTGGTTCACACGTGCAATTTGCGAACGGTGTTACTTGATCCCCCCTGGAAATGCAGGAGTAAGTCAAAAGGAAGTCACACACCACAGAAGAATATTTGCGATGAACTGGGCTCCAAACATCAGTAATAACAAGCATTGGCATAGCCAATAGGTCTCGCTTTTGGGACCTTATAAGTGTGTAGCCATGCAGCACATAGTCCTGGGTGCTGTGTCACCAGAGACTGATAAGCTATACAATTACTACAGACTGGGTCATGCAGTCTGATTCGGTAATAGAAACATTTATGGACACATTCCAAGGCTTTTTAATGCACACACAGTAAGACAAGTTCCTCCATGCAAGTTAACAGCACTATAACATTCTGTGTGTGACTGCGTCACTAGAGCATTGAACAGCCTGAATAATCATTGTTTTAGGCTTAACTTGCCCCCGACACTAAGATGACAAACAACTTTACTGAGGAATGCATCACGGAGAAAGAAACACGATTAAGCCGTGCATTGGAAACCCATAAACTAAGCTCTACTGTGGGACAGTGCACTTACAGAGTATGACTGATAGCTAGCCCAACATTGGTGATCTAGTAGCTGTTGTGAAAAAAATACCCAGCTGCAACTGAATTCAATCCTTTTCTCATGTGTCTCATTACACAAAAACAGCATACTTATCATATGGCTTCACTTTCAAGAAGACTTCTACGGAGGCCCCCCATCCAGGCCTAGCCCCCCGCGAGGGCATTTCAAATTAACAGTGCTTGCCCCCCCCCCACACCCAGAAGTCAGTGGGCCTGGCTCATGTTGTACAGCACATGCTGCGAAAGAATTAATGGCTGCATGGATTGTACTGAGCTAAAGCCAAGACTCTGGAAGTCAATGCGTGCACGTGGAAGCGCTCGCGCAGATGCAGAGACACACACTGCAATAGGCAAAAATGCAAAAAAACAATCTGCCCAGTTATTGCAGTGTTTGTTATGAGTTCTGTTATGACAAATATACACACTGTAAATAGATTCGTATCACAGAGAGGTTCCATAACACAAGGTCATTTTAATATATGCATATACCACTAATATCACAAAGGGTCCCTGGGCAGATATGCTAAATGCAAAAAGCTGTCAATGTTGTACACACCATCCCTGCATCAAATCTCATACTCTAGCATTGCTTTTTAAATTCTTAGGCCCTACTCATACCTTCATTATCTTACTTAGTAGAAGATAATTGTACATCATGAAATAGAAACAGCCCAAATAGATTCATGAAGATTCATGGGGCAATACGAAATGAGCATGTGAATGCGGAAACCGACTGGCAATATGTGCTTCGTTCGTCAAGTGTGGCTGGACAAGCATAAGAGGAAATACAAGGGCAAATGAAGCTTCAAATATGCCTGCAAGACCAAATATGGGCATATGAAGGTGTTTTACTTCTACTGCAAGCTGTCCTAGGGGCTCAGATCAACACCCGGCAAAGCCAGATCAGAGGGATTTTCAAGCAAAACAACAAAAATTTCCCAATCCACCTAGAATGGCTCTCAAATGATCAATGGTCAAGGTCTGGTGAGCTGCTGTCATCACAGCATCCACAGTCTCCACTTTTTTTTACTGAGCATGGAATGGAACATAAAACATGAACAAGGCATGGGAGAAAGGTATATCTTAGATCACGTTCAGTGTGTAGTGAAGCCATGTGATATGCAGCACATTATGGCACCGACAGGCAGATGCAGGACGGCGGGGCTTGCTCGCTTCTGACATAAATGATGTCTTTTTGTTTTTCAAGTCACCACTTATGGCACAGAACAAGGGAAAAAAGGAACTAAAATAAACATTAATAGCGGCGTAACGTGAATAGATTATACAAATTCATTTCTAAGCGTTATATGTGCAGAATACACCACACAACGCATGTCTTCCAGTCTGAGCTGCTTATGTCAAAGTGCAGGTTGCAGAGCAGAGCCAGGACTGTGTACTACCTTTACTAGAACACTGAAAATTTAATAAAAACATTGCAGTGTAAGCACTGGCACCATCAACTTTGTTTAGGATCCACCGATCCAGGGCATTTTTTTCTTTTAAGTAAGGTGATGGTGAGGGGCTGGGCACTCATGGAGGAGAAGGGCGGGGGGATGGGGTGGGTGTTAAGAATAGTAAATGCCGGAGTGGGGAGCAGCCAGGGAAGGCGGTGAAGAGCTGGAGGGTGTTTAAACAATGGAAACGTGTAAAGTGGAGCCGGACACGAGTGAAATAGTTCAAAGCTTTAATACACCACGTACAATAAGGGCACCACTTGAAGATTAAATCAACACAGGATGTTTCGAAGAGTCATCCGGGTCTCGTTTCAGTTTGCTTGCAGTTTGAAAAGAGTGTGCGTTTGAAAAAGAAATAGCAACTGTAGAGATGCCGACCGGAGCGCTTATGCCAGTAAATTGCTACTCGTTATATATGACAACTTCAAACGCCTCGCACGGCAGCAGGGGGAGAGGAGGGAGCCTGTGCGATTCACTTGCGGGAGCGAGAGGTGCCAGGAGTGATAATTGCTACCATATGGCGCCGCTCGCTCCCGCAAGTGAATCGCCAAACGTGCACGCGTTGCCATTGAAGGCAATGGAACGCGTGCACGTTTTAGGCTGAAAAGCCGAATCAATGGCAAAAGGTCTTTTTGCCTAAGCAGCGCATGCGCGCTGCGTAGGCGAGACCTAAAAAACTAAGGGGCATATTATCAAGAATGGCGTTAAAAATTATCGCCGCTTTGGCGGCAGAAAACTGCCGCTAAAGCGGCGATAATGGGCTTGATAATATGCCCTGGAGAATTCCAATAGAAGTCCATGTTCTGGTGTGAACATGGGCTCCTATTGGAATTCTCCAGGGCATATTATCAAGCCCATTATCGCCGTCCTTGATAATATGCTCCTAAGTTACCCACCAGCGATGTTTCCCTGGCTGGAGAAAGAGTCAGCAAAATCATAACAAGGGGGAGGGTTAAAAGGAAGGACTTTTAGTGCAGCTGGATACTCGTGAAACGCTTTATAGGTAAACGTGAGAGACTGCCAAATAAGATGCTGCTGCGCAAGACGCCACTAGTTATCCACACACAGAAGTTAGGAGGCATTCTGTGAATGTGCTGAACACATAAGAAATCACCTGCCAGAGCCAGTCCTGTAGTCCTCGCACAGGTAAAGAGTAAGCAATGCTAAACAGCAAGCGAGACTAGGTTCAAGAGACCTCCCGCCGCACAATGCAGGCCTCTTTGTGCACACATACACAAATCACTGCCATAATGTAGAGGAAACATAGGTGATTATGCAGGCAGTGCAGTATGCGGGCTGGGGACTGCTGACAGTGTGAAAGATCAGCTATCTAGGTAGGAGCAGCAGTCCTGGACCCAAACCCCACCAGGGCTTCTCACCGAAGGTGCGCCTCTGTTGGAAGGGCAGATCGACGACATGGCTTCAGTTCTGGGCTCACTAGGCTAGGCTCGACACACTTGTGCTGACGTCACACCAACTTCCCTTAAAAGGAAGGAGAGTCACAACATCCCTTAAAGGGGACTGCATTCATGTATACACCCCCCAAAAGGGGAGGAGAACCAACTCTCTTAAAGGGAAAGAGATCTACAACACGAGAGAAATGCATATGTTTTATATTTTTCAACTATCCACATCATATTTTCAAATTGAAGACCTGCCAAATAGAAGGCAATCCAAAGCCCCGTAAATGAAAGGAAACCCGCGGAACCAACGTAAAGTTAGTAATGTACTAAGACACGGTTTTGAGGTCGGGCTTTTAGCACGTCATGTACATACAACACAAAGAGAGCGGAATGACTCCCAATGGGTGTAATCTTCGGTCACTTAAAGGAGGATATTACTCCCAAATGCATCAAAGAAAACCAACACAGTGATGAAAGAATAGAGAAAATGGAGACTCAAGTTTAGCTTAAACAAAACCAAAAAGAATCTGACAAAGAAAAGATAAAGTTTGTAAAGACACTAGCGCTTACTGAAAACAAGTTCTGGCTTCCCAGGAGTACTGCGCAGGGTGGCAGGCACCCTGTCAAAGTGAAAGCGCGCTGCTAATCCAAACAAGCATTTGCAATGCAATAGGGCTCGCATTTACGTGAGACCTATTGCATTGCAAACGGGAGTGCGGGCGGGTGAGAAGGCACGAACAACGGGAGTGCAGGGGGGGCCTGAGAAGGCACGGAGTGAGGGGGGGAGGCACAGGAAGAGAATAGTGCTCACAATCTAAATAAAACATACTGTGCAACACTCAAAGTACAGGGGCCAGTAGCCATGGAAGGATACAAATGACGACATGGCCGTCATAAGGAGAGACTAACAAGCCTAAAACCAATCAGAAGGCAGCATTTAGGAAGTAAGCCAATGAAAAAGACGGGCGGAGAGTGGGCGGAGCTTCCACGGAGCTTCCACGCTATACTGAATACTGCATGCCTCGCAAAGCGAGCAGCGAATGCGCGCTGCCGCTATAGGCTCGACCTAATGAGTCCCCCAAAGAGCATATATACAATCAAAGCATAATAATTCAGTACTTAGTCCCTGCTGCCTGGGAGGAATGAAAGAGAATAAGGAGGGACAAAGAGGCAGGACTGACCACTAGCAAGCAAGGAGTTTTAAAGGACACTAAATCAAACAGAAAGCAGGGGGATGGCTTTAAGCCAACAAGAGAAGTTACAACAGGTCTTGAATGCTCGATCTAAAAAAGGAAATAGGCATCAAGGAGAAAGTCAGAAACATGGCCATGGGAGCAAGTGAGTACTAAAGAAATAGGGATATTACACCAGGTTGATGTTTATTTTATGGCATAGGTTGAACTTACATTTTGCACATAATCACCAGATCACTTCCAGTATGCCTAGGTGCTTTAAGAAACGAGTTTGAGCTGTTGGCATTGCAAATGACAATGTTTTTTATTTATGTTTTGGTTTTTAAAACATAGATAAAAGGCATTGTCATATACAATGCAAATAGCTTAAACTCTCACAAATGTGAGCCTGTTTGCATGGGGGCCTGTCTGCATAGGGGGGTGGGCCTAGCGGGCGCCGTGATTTTGCGTGGCGTCCATGCATATACATAAAAAAAAATAATGACAAAATGGGCGGGCTCTTGTAAAGGACTACTAGTTACACTTCTTTTACGGCCACTCCACACCTCTTTTTCTTCCCACTTATGTGATCACGAATATTTAGCGCCATTTCAATGTAGAGCCTTCTAGTCTTTAAGCTTTGGAGATATTTCCTGTTTTCCTCTCCATACCACTCACCCCAGTCAACGCGAATACCGGCTTCCGGCACATCTAATCTGAATATTGGATTTCACCGATATGAGCAAACTTCAAGATCGCGCAGGACGGGGAACAGTAGGCGCGGCCACGTGATGCAGCAACAGAAGATAAATGCAAGACCTTGTATTCGCAGGGAGTGGGGAGCGAAAAATAAAGATTGAGGTACAGACGTGGAGAGAGAGAAAGAAAAGCAGAGAGAGAGAAGCAGAGGAGGAGGCAGTTTACTGCCTGCCCCTCGTCCGCCTCATTAAGCCACCGGTGCCCGAGCGGTGCATTTCAAATTAACTGGGCGCTGTGATTATACGCGACGCCCGTGCATATATTAAAAAAAATAATTATAAAATGGGCGCAGTGCAACAACGTCATGCGTGGTGCCCGTGCATATTAAATTAAGCGGGCGCCGTGATCATGCGTGGCGCCTGTGCATAATTAAACAAGTGACTGCTTGTAAAATGAAAGCACGCATTGCGCGCTGAATGTTGCAGGAAAGCATGCTGTGCCTGCAGTAGTAAAAACTCATTGAAGAAACTAGTGGTTAGAGACTTAAAATGACGTACCGTGTAACAACTGAAGTAAAGGGGCCAATAGCCATGGGAGGTTACAAATGAAGACATGGCCGCACTAAGGAGGGACTAACAAGCCAATTACAGAATCAGAAGCCAGCATTTACGAAAGACAAAGACACAAGCCAATGAAAAATAAGGGCGGAGAGTGCGCAGGGCTTCTCTTCCATACTCTACTACAGAAAGTCTTGCAGAGCAGCACATGCGCGCTGACTCAGGCTCGACCTAAAAACAGTATTTGACAGCTTCATAAATCTGATAACAAAGCGCCCATATATGGTGACATCCATCAACTCATCTGCTTGGCATGTAATTACTCGAATGTGCCTTTTGGTCTTCAGGTTTATTCAATAAGGATCAGGTGCTTGTAGAGTATGCCAATATCCAAATGAATCACAAAAAATATTGCATGTTTTTGCTCAGCTCTCAGCTTTTATTCAGATATTTGCTAATTGAACATTTCTAGCGTGAACTGCGCTGCTAAATATGTTAACATATCGACCAAAAGGTTTTTGTTGACAACATTTGAAATGGAATCAGGCTAAATATCATTCAATTTTTTAGCAAAAATAGTAATATATGAATTACTTGTTTAAATTGCTATTTTATGTGTGTTTTACAGTTTCCTGTATATGGTGCAATACTGTGATTAACTTATTTTTGCATTTGGTGTCAGGTCAGTTTCAGCACTGTCCACTGTGAATGCTACTTTGAAATGGTTGAAAGTAAAGGCCAATAAAGACTATTGACAAATTACAAAATGACAAAAATGCCAAGACGGCCATCATGTATGAGCATGCACGTGCATGCATGTATATGCGTTAATGGTTATCCTAAAATTATTTTTGTTGTGGTTTGGCAAATAACAGTCTGATTTGGTCACCTGAGTAGGTATTGGCATGTTATTGGACTCATGGGAAACCATCATTGAATGTTTTTTACTTAACTATAATGAAAATCATTGCAAGATGGCCGCCAGGGCCAATGCATGCATGCTCATGCACAGCGAACATCTTGGAATTACTTTTTGGTATACTTTGACAATAACATTCCAAGATGGCCACCGTATGTCCGCATGCATGTGCACACAAGGACAGCCATCTTGGAATGCTTTCAGCCATGCAGCAGGTCTATGCGAGAAACCATTTGTACAGCCAATAGGTCTGCATCTGCATATAAATTGCTCGACTTACTGGCTTTGTCAGGGCTTGTTGTGATAGGAAGGATGACAAATTATTTTGGTATAATGTACATAATTCAACACACTATGCATCTGCAATCCATTGCTGATTTACTAAATGTAAGGTAGGTGTTCACGATAAGGACATGTCACTTGCTAAATCCTTGCCATTTTTGTGTTGGAAATGTCAGTTACTGCCTATTTTGAAGTTGTTTACAGTGTATTATATGTAGATGTTAATATTCTCATTCTGTGGATAAGAAACTTTCAATTGAAATGTTAATCATTTGAGGAAAACCTAAAAGGCTATATTCAGCGAAGAGGTGAAAGCATTTTATTAGATTTGATTGATTTAACCTTCCGAGAGGATTCTTGGCATGAGTTCACCATAAAACTAAACTGAGAAACAAGAACAGCTGAAACCCAAGCAGTAGGCAGGGAAAACTATCTTCTATGTACAATAATCAGTAGAACAAGAAAGTCTAAAGGGTTTTGCAAGAGACCATATGATTAAGGCCATAGGTTTATAGGTAAAGGTTCTTATAATCTTGGGCATGATTTACATTCTCTAAGGAAGGACCCCATAAAGAAAGTAGGGCAGAATGAATGGCTTATGGGATTCCCATAATACACCTTATCCATTAGTCAAAGCCTTCTGCTTAGCCAGAAGCTGTTGCAATGTGCTTTGAGCGGTCGACACAGGCTTGAACTTATTTAGATATGTAACCTTTTTGACCATGACATTTTGGACCCACTGCTGCTCTACAAACTCAGGGGCTTATTTATGAGAGGCTTGTGCCCCCTGAGCATCACTTTGTTTTACGCTCTAGTGGCAAAAGCCTCCCAATTATATCTATGAGGCAATACAAAACCACTCTGCATGGCTTTTCATGGCCTCATAGATATGGAGTAAGACAAAGCAGCGGGTGTTGCTGCCTTGCCTCACTCTGCACCCAGGAGGCATTCCATAGGCATTGCAGTGGGTTTCCCAATGCAACACCCATGCCCCTTCCTGCACAAAAACAATCCTGCCTGCAATGGAGGCACCCTTGCAGCATGGTGCAAGTGTGCCTACGTTGCAGCTAGGCAGCAAATTGTGCACCATACAGTGCATTTCTGCCCTTTCACATTGGTCTTGGGCAACACAGCAAGAAAACGTACAGCTCTGCCCTATGCCAACTCCTCAAAAATGAGGCCCTAAGAATCTGGAAGGACATAGTAAAGACTATAGTCAGCATTAGAGAGCATATAGGCGGTCATTTGGAGTGAAGTGCCACAAGAAGGAACAAGAGATGCATTCCCAGTACATGAAAGGGAGAGACAGAAGGCTACAACTTGAAGTGAAGTAGTACAAGAAGAAACAAGAGATGCCTTCCCAGCTGATGAACCACATGAAAGGAGACACCCTTGACCAGAAGGTTTCTCAATGACTTAATATTAGCCACTGGTTCCAGAGGATTTCCTGGCACAGAGAGATAATGGGCATCATGACAGCAATGCTTCTGCTTCCTGACGTCCACTGCTGGATACCGATCAAGCAATTGTGTAAGTTGGGTGTAGAGTTAAGTGCATGTTGGTTCAAGTGTACAATCAATAGCTTGTTATTTGTATAAGTCAATGAAGTATTCAATTAATTTAGGACTAACACATGCTGCTTAAATTAATAACGTAGAACTTCTCTGCTCTGCCTGCTTTTTACAATGTGTACTGTTATTATCCTAAACATGGTTATTATCCAACTCCTGCAGAGGTGTTTTTTTTTCTCTCTACGTTTCCTGCACCCCAGGGAATTTCCGACACTATAAAAACACTAAACTACTGTTCCACTGATACAGTAATTAAAAAAAACTGTAGTCTCAGTTTACAAGCTATAGAAAAGAATGTAGAGAAGCTGGCTTAATGCAATTTGGCATTCATCTGAAGCCTGTAGAGCCACTTATGCCCACTCAGCTCTAGTGATTGACTGAGGTGGAGGATACAACTGATGTTTCATAGGGCTGATAATTAATTTTAAAGTTTATCTATATTCTGGGTGTACAAGTACATCTTCCAATTAATGTAAGGATGTCGACAGAACCACCAGAGAGCCTGTTTAGCTGAAATGGAGCTGTGTGTCTTCATAGTATTCATCCCTAGCTTCTTTGTTGGTGTGTGGTCAATACAGCCTGGGTGTAGACTCTGGGGTTGGACGCAGCCATCCTATTCCTTAGAAGGAGACATTGTCATTGGCGGAGTATTTGCTGTACATTCTGGATTCACCTTACATGAACTTACTCTACAAGAAAAGCCGAAGCAGATTTCCTGTGAGGGGTAAGAACAATTTGTTAGCGTGTACTGAGTGAAGTGTCAGAGATGATATCCTCTGGGTGGTTTATTACAGTATGTATAGAAGTGTCACAGCTTAAATCCTGTGAGGGTAAGAACACTTTATTAGTGTGTACAGTGTGCTTATATCATGTGCAGGATAAGAATAATTATTACAGTATGTAGAGAAGTGTCATAGCTGAT
The DNA here is from genome assembly GCA_963921515.1 of Calotriton arnoldi. Taxonomy (NCBI): domain Eukaryota; kingdom Metazoa; phylum Chordata; class Amphibia; order Caudata; family Salamandridae; genus Calotriton; species Calotriton arnoldi. Next base: position 903,510 of record CAWUFW010007380.1, read on the forward strand.
ATCCCATGTGGGTAAAAACAATTTATTAGTGTGCATAGAAGTGTCACAGCTGATACCACGTGAGGTTTAAAAACAGTTTAATACAATATATATAGAAGTGTCACATCTGATATCCTGTAAGGGTTCAGAATGGATTATTACAGTACATATAAAAGTGTCACAGCTGATATCCTGTGAAGGGACAGAATACTTTATTACTGATATCCTGTAGTGGTAAGAACATTAATTAATGTGTCACAACTGATTTCCTGTAAGGAAGATAACAGTGCATCAGAGTCTGTACAGAGGCATCATTGCTCATATCCTGTGATGTTTTTTAAAGCTCTCTTTATACAAATGCCACATGGAGAGGGAATGTCTGTGAAGACGCCTTCACAGAAAGTCCTAGCAGTGGTGCTAGGCAGCCTGATTGTGTGCCATTGCTAGGTAGAGAGCATGACAGTACCATATCCTAGTAGAAAGGTCACTGCCATACTATCATCCTCTCATGCAAATCATCAGCACTGCAACTGTGGTTGCTGTTCTGTGTTGTGTGAGTTTTTAGTAAATATTGTGTTTCTGCAATTTATTTGTGCTGATTTACCTCACCCCTATAACCAGCTTCCACCATTTTGCCTACTCCTTTCTTCTTCTGAATACTATCTTGATGTGATAGTTGTCCCATCCTTAGTTTTTTACTCATACATGTCATGTGGCTTGGACCTGAAACTATCAGTTGTATAAAAGATTATGTGAACTCTTCTTTTATTTCACACTGCAGTTCACTTGTCTTCTGTGCATTTTATATTACGGCATCAAACTTTTAGAACCAGGGTCTTGTGCTCCTACTGCAGTCCAGCCGGTCTTCAATGATTCTGTCTCCTCTTTAGTCTTTCTTTTTTGATTGGCCTGAGGAACACTTAATCCCAATGCTCTCCTGAATGATTCAGAGAGAGACCCTTGGATTAAGAGAGAACCTAAATTGGGATGTACGCCGCAATGTCAAGTATCCAAATATTGTCCTTCAATAATATCATATGCAGTATATATAACAACCACAATATATTCAAAGTATGTGTAGTTTAACTATTCCTATCTGCAAACATGTGCAGCTGGCTACCTTAAAGCTATATAGTGTGACGGCACATAGGTGGGAAGTTAAGAATAGCATATCTATATTGACATACATAACTGTGATTTCCCAACATTGTGGTTGTCAATATTCTGAACACATTTTTTTCGCAGGATGATAATTAAAAGTGAGTTTTATGGTAGAACACCCTTAATGTATTTCTTCACTCTATAGTCTTGAGAGGATAGTGACCCCCAAGACCCCTTTGTCCGGGTAATGACTGGTGACAGCAATTACATAGTTTTTGAGGTGCAGTGGCTGCTCCCATGGTTGGCCTTCCCTTTTAAACTGAGACCAATGTCCTGAAGTAAAAGTAATAAGTGAGTATTTGGGAACATTGCATCAGTTGCTTTATTTAAAACCTGACTGTTTCATAATGCCACTCTGTGAGTTATTAAGTCTCCTCCCTGTCTATGCTGCTAGTGCTGGGATGCCTTAGGGTAGCTATGCACCCAATAAATGTTGTTAAATTAAATTATTTATAATGATGATAAACACCAGAATGATTGCAGACAGAAGACTGAAGGGAGTCACCTTTGCTGCACTTGTCCTTGGGATTAACTGAGTGGTGACTCTCCTTTCCATGCACACTTATTTGCAGGTCGTACTAGCCACATCCAGGAAACTTGAAGAGGACCTGCATGATTCTAGTATTTTTTGCCCTTGTATTGTAGGCTCAGATCATGGTTTCCCCCAAAGGAACATAAAGCTGTCCCTGCCTGTTTGCACCAAGATCTGTTCCTTGGATGTGGAGGCCTTGTGTCAGAGGGACATTAATGTTTCTGGGTATGTGCAAATTCTAACTCTAAACTATAAAAACTAGAAAGCAGAGCAGGTTTACCAGTTCCATAATGATTACCTTCAAACACCAAAACAACAATTTAGCAGTGACATCATATATTTTTTTCTTCTCCGCAGTTTGCACTATTGACACTCTGGGGCACATTTACAAGCCTCTTGCACCGCCGGAACGTCTACATGGCTTTTCATGGCCTCACAGATACTGTGTAAGGCAACAATGCAACCCAGCTCAAGACACTGCGTTGCCTCACACTGCGATAGTGAGGCATGCCATGAGCACTATGGTGGGAGTTACCACATACCACCCATGGCACTTGACACATTCCCAGTTTACAACATGCTGTAAACCCGGAAATACCTCAAAACCCTACGCCTCCCCAGGGGTGGCATAATGGTTGCAAGGGAGCCTGCATTGGTATTAGTCAGCCATTTGTGCGCCAGTACAGTGTAAGAGAACAGAAATGCGTATTATATTATAGATACCTTTTCTTTTGATGCAGGGCAGCGCAGCAAATTGACATGCAGGGCTGCCCTGCATCAAATTGTAGTAAATAATCCCCTCTTTGCTTAGTTTAATCTTTCTTTTGACTCATGGCCCAAAACAGTGTTTTAGAAGTGGGAAAAAGCCGGAACGCCGGGGCCTAAACTACACGTGTTCCAACTACGCAAGCTATGCCACAAATGCCTTAACCACACATACGCCTTAGCCATGCAAATGCGTGGTTAAGGCAGTGCGCGGTCTAGCTGCAGGAAGATGGAAGCAGGAAGATGCCACGGTGAGGTAAGTGGGGTTGGGTTTTTTTAAGGGCTGCAAGGGGGTCTTCAAATGAAAAAGAAAACCCTAGGCAATAAACAGTCTATGACACTTAGCAGACCAAATTAGTCAACAACATAATCTCTAATGAACTCAGTGTAGACATACATACTTTGTTAAAATTTAATTTCTTTAATTCAAATTAGTAAAAAGATGATAGAACATAATTCATAAGGATATTTAGATTAGAACATATTTTCATGAAATACAGACAGACATCAAAAGCAAATAAACTAAATGCAGAAATTACAGTGTTTCAAATTACAAACACAATACAGACAAACCATTATTTTCAAATAAACATAATGACAGACAGTCTTAACAGAAGACAAAAAACAAAAAGTGACAATGAGATGGATCTTCTACGCGCCTTTCAGTGCACACTGCACCTTCATCAGGAAAGCCACCAAATATCCTAAAAATGAATTAAAAACTCCATAAAATACACTGAGATTCATGATAAACATAAAATTGATCACCTATATACCTTCACCAGAAAAAAAGCATGATGTAGAAAAAAACTTAAAGGTTAAAAAAGAGAAGAAGCATATCAAGATGTATGCCACCACCTCAGAATCCAAACCTGTGTAAAAAGTAATGTGCAGACAAATTAAATTCTCATGTAAATGAGCAAGAGAAGAACAAGAAAATGGAAGAGCGCTTATAGTTTTAACAGAAGAGTGCATTGAATAAAGTCATGCAGGTGTATCAATTCTTAATTAAGAAAAATGGTTTTACTCAAGATAATGTATATGCTTACTTAGCGCTGGTCATGAACTTAATCTATGTATCAGCTGATAAAACAGGAGGAGGGTTACACAAACTAGATAAATGTGTACCTCGATCTCTAGGAAGGAGGGGTCTGGCCAGGTTTTAGGGCAGTGGAAGGGGTTAGGGTAGTTTAAGGGACAGCACAGGGGAGGCGGAGGGGTCAGGGTAGTGTAAGTTAGGGTGCAGGGTTTTAGGCCTTAGGGCAGGTGGAGGGGAATGGGTAGTTGGGTTAGTTTTTAAGGCGGGGTCGGGGTATGTTTTACAGCAGTGGAAGGGGTTGGGGTCGTTAAAGGGACAGCGTGGGGCAGGGGGCTGGGTAGTGTAGGGTTTTAGGCCTTAGAGCAATTGGAGGGGAATGGTTAGTTGTGGTAATTGTAAGCGCTGGGAGGGGGTCAGGTACGTTTTAGGGCAGTGGAAGGGGTTTGGGTAGTTTAAGGGACAGCGCAGGGGGGTGGGGGGTCAGGGTAGTGTAAGTTAGGGTGCATGGTTTTAGGCCTTAGGGCAGGTGGAGGGGAATGGGTAGTTGGGTTAGTTTTTAAGGCGGGGTCGGGGTATGTTTTACAGCAGTGGAAGGGGTTGGGGTCGTTAAAGGGACAGCGTGGGGCAGGGGGCTGGGTAGTGTAGGGTTTTAGGCCTTAGAGCAATTGGAGGGGAATGGTTAGTTGTGGTAATTGTAAGCGCTGGGAGGGGGTCAGGTACGTTTTAGGGCAGTGGAAGGGGTTTGGGTAGTTTAAGGGACAGCGCAGGGGGGTGGGGGGTCAGGGTAGTGTAAGTTAGGGTGCAGGGTTTTAGGCCTTAGGGCAGTGGGAGGGGAATCAGTAGTTGGGCTAATTTTTAGGGCAGGGGTCAGGTAGGGTTTAGGGCAGTGAAAGGGGTTGGAGAAGTTTAAGTGACAGTGCAGGGGTGGGGGGGTGCAGTAGTGTAGGGTTTTAGGCATTAGGGCAGTGGGAGGGGAATGGGTAGTTGGCGTAGTTCTTAGGGCGGAGGTTCATGGTGCGTTTTAGGGCAGTGGAAGGGGTTGGGGAAGTTTAAGAGACGGCGGGGGTCAGGCGGGCCAGGGGGGGCAGGGTAGTGTAGGGTTTTAGGGCTTAGGGCAGTGGAGGGGAATGGGTAGTTGGGGTTGTTTTTAGTGTTGGGGTCGGGTAGGTTTTAGGGCAGCAGAACGGGTTGGGTTAGTTAAAGGAACAGTGTGGGGGGCAGGGGTGGGGGTAGTCAGGGGGAGGCAGGGTAGTGGTGACCGTAGCCTCACATACCCCTTTACCATTCATGCCTATACCACAAACGTTTGTGGTAAAGGTATACGTGGTAAAGGAATATGTGGTTAAGACACATTCGTGGTTGGGCTGCATGGTAGCGGCATGGGTGGTAAAACCATTTGTGCTTATATAAAACAACCTTTAGAAGTTCTTAATTTTCTGCCTTATAGTTAGGTGATGTGAAAAGGCCTTAACTTATGTTAAAGAAAACCTTAAATTCCCTTAAAATAACAACAGTTAATGTAACATTATTAGGTGTTGCTATGAGAAACCAGCTAATATTGAAAAACCAATAACCACTTAAATATACCATTTATAATGTTGTGAACTAACTATAACTTGCACTCCAGTTTCACCTGTGATATTGCTAGGCTTTCCCTACAATGGCAAGGTTTTGGGTAAACCCCTGTCCAGCCCCTTCTCTAACTTGAGGTCCAGATTCTCTGAATACAATGCTATTGTTGGGCTGTGTTTAAATACCTGCATCATTTCCTCAATCCTATCAATACTGACTGAGAATTTCCATGTCTATTTCTGCTTTCTTATTTTCAAATTGTTCTCTTCAACCCACACCTGAGTATAACAATCTTTTGGGCTTTTTTTAGTGTCAACCCTTTCCATTAATGTGTCTAAACATGAAACACAATTCCGATTGTCCATGCTGATGCCACATCTGTTGCTCCTGACCTCTTTATGAAATATACCTACATAATTTAGTCTTTGATGCAGTGATGTAATAAATCTCCCCACTCCCCCGCTGAAGGGACACCCCAACTAATTTTTCAAGCACCTCATCCCTGCAATCTACTGTAATATATCAGCAGGAGCTTCTGTGATACAATTAGCGACAAGCAGAACAATACAATATGTAGTCAGGGTGAATTGACAGCACAATAAATAATTTGTTCAGTTTTTTTCTTTTTTTACAAACTGGAGGTTCATGGACTAATCATTACAAAAATCTAATCATTGCTGACTTTCACAAAAGGAAGGATATACAATTGAAATGTTGTAAATGAACTCTCTTCAATAGGAAACAACAACTATGGATCTGATTCACAAAGGCAGCACACTTTTGAGTAACTTTACCACTTTTGAAAAAGTTTACCTCTTTTTGCTTATTTACAAAAACAGAGTGTAAGTTACTACAAAAAACAGTAGTTATTCCAGAACACAGGCATGGTCAACCACTAGTACTGCAACATCATCCCATAGAACACCACAGGAAATAATGTTAAATTAAATGTTTTAAAATAGATAAAATACAAATAAATATAATTAGTGTTACAAATATAATCATAGAACATATTTATTATTTATTTCTAAAATATTTTAATACCTGACTTTGAATAAAAAAATTAGTAATACAATACTTTTAATTAATTCTCTACATCACTTGTAAACATTATAAATGCATAGTAAAACATTATATGTTTCTTTAGGTGAGAATTTATATTTTAATTTAAATTTCAGAAAAATGATCAGTGATGCCAACAGTGATGTAATTTACCATGTCATGAGTGATATAATTGATATAATATGTGAGGTCATAAGCAGTGCATGATAGGAGTGCACGTTATAGTTAGTTCACAACATTATAAATGGTATATTTAAGTGGTTATTGGTTTTTCAACATTAGCTGGTTTCTCATAGCAACACCTAATAATGTTACAATAACTGTTGTTATTTTAAGGGAATGTAAGTTTTTTTTTAACATAAGTTAAGGCCTTTGCACACCACCTAACTATAATGTTACTTTAGTCTTTATTTTATTTTCATTGAATATATAAATATATATATATATATATATATATATATATATATATATATAAAATATATATATATATATATATTCACTGAAAAAACCATAGGTTTTAGGGACAGTTATAGTTAGTTGGACATTGCACTCGTACAAAACCCGTGAAATTCCCCCGTTATAGTTAGTCCAGCTAACTATAACTCGCGCCCCCGCAATGCACTGCTGATGACGTCACATATTACATCACTCATGACATGGTCAGGGACATCACTGATGACATCACTGATGACATCTCAAATGACATCACTGATGACATCATCCAGTGACTGTGTGTTTCTGTAAAGTTTAAATATGTTTAATATATATAGGGAAAGGCGTATTGAAGAATGAGTGGGTGTATAAGTGTCTGAATGGATGATTTAGTACGTGAGTGACTGACTCTACAAGTGAGTGATTAAACGTATCTTACTGAATGCATGGGTTAGTGACTAAACTGTGCGAATGTCTGTATCCGTCTGTTTGTTGGTGTGTAAGTGGATGCATGGATTTGCGACTAGCTACATGAGTGTCTATATGGGTTATTGATTGGTTCTCTGAGTATCTGTATGGCTGCCTGAGTGTTGTGTGGGTGGGGTGTGTGTGGGTGGGGTGTGTGTGGGTGGGGTGTGATTCACTGGGTGCATGATTTAGAGTGCATCTGTGATGGACTGCTTGGGTGGGTGAGTGTGTGTATGGGTGTGTTAGTGAGTGAATGTATATCTCAGTGGTACATGTGCGAGTAACTACATATGTAAAAGGCAGTATATATGTGTGTTAGAGTATTTAAATGGCTATAATGAGAGTGTGTTATTGTGAGAGTGGCTGTATGGATGCGTGTGTGATTGTATCAGTTATTGTATCAGAGCGTAAGAATGTGCTAGTATTTGTATGAGTAAGTGAGCTGGTGTGTGTATAACTGTATAGGTGAGTAAATGGGTGTGTGATTAATTTTTGCATGACTGACTAGGTGTGTGAGTACCTCTATGGATGAGTGGCGGTGTGTGAGTGTTTATATAGGTGTATGTGTGCATATGATAGTCCTGTACTGAGTGACTGTAAGTATGAGTGACTGTACAGGTGAGTGAGTGGATGTGTGTGTAGACCTAAGAATCAGTGAGTTGGTATGTAGTTTTTGGTGTTGGAGTGTCTATGGTTTTGCGAATGGCAGTCTGTAATTTAGAGTGGGTGTATCAAAAGTTATATTAGGGTGTGAGAAGATGCATGAAATTATCACATGGATGATGTCATCAGTGATGTCATTTGAGATGTCATCAGTGATGTCATCAGTGATGTCACTGACCATGTCATGAGTGATGTAATATGTGACGTCATCAGCAGTGCATTGCGGGGCGCGAGTTATAGTTAGCTGGACTAACTATAACGGGGAATTTCACGGGTTTTGTACGAGTGCAATGTCCAACTAACTATAACTGTCCCTAAAACCTATGGTTTTTTCAGTGAATTTCAAAGGTTTTTTAAATGCTAATTTGTAACTATAACGTCCTTGAAACCTATGGTTTTTTCAGTGAATTTCAAAGGTTTTTTAAATGCTAATTTGTAACTATAACATGTCTGAAACCTACGGTTTTTCAGTGAATTTCAAAGGTTTTGTAAATGACAATTTTTAAATGTATTAATTGTTATATTAATTTTTTTCATACTGATTTACTACATTTTTAGAAACAATTTTTTTTTACATATTTTATTTTTTAAATTACATTGTAATTACATTATACATTACATTACAAAAATACTTTCTCAGAATGAATTACTTTAGTTTAAATACTTTGCACATAGGCAATAGACTTTTAAGTACAGTAGTTACAGTTGTTGCAATGGGCAACACATTTTCAAACACAATGCAACATTCAGCTCAATGTGAATTTCTAGTTAAATGCAATTAGTTACTTTATGGATTACTTTTCTAACCACAGGACTGGATCCTAGATTCACTCCTGGGACATCTCCTATAAACAGTTGAGTAAAAGCGTTTTGGTTACAGTCGTGATTTTTAAGGAATATTATTGTACTTTAAAAGTTGACACTTAGAAACTTTTTCTCATAGAATCACCAATGTTATCCTATGGAAGGAAATTCACTTAGAAGGTAAAAACTGTTATCGTTACTTTTTCTTACTCAGTGTTGGATCCTGGATCCAGCACTGGTGCATCTCCTGTAAACAGTTGAAAGAATGCGTTTAAGTCATACAGGCGATTTTTTAGGAATATTTGTAGTTTGTGAAAATCGACACTTTGAAACTTTTCTGCTGAAAACCAGACAAAGGATTCCTATGGAAGAAAATATAAGTTACTGGTAAGTACGGTTAAAATTACTTTTCAGGGTCAGTGCTGGGCTAAAAGATGCAGCACTGGGTTCTCTCCTGATAACAGGTGAGTAAATTGGAATTCGTACTTTGGTTGATTTTAGAGGAATATTATAAAGTTCCAAAACTCCACACTTAGAAGAATTTCCAAGTGAAACCAGTCAATGTTAGCCTATGAAGGAAATTCAAGTTACCGGTAAGTACGGTTAAAATTACTTTTCAGGACCAGTACTGGGCTGAAAGATGCAGCACTGAGGTCTCTCCTGATAACAGGTGAGTAAATCAGAATTCGGATTTCGGCTGATTTTAGAGGAATATTTGTATGTTTCAAAAATCAACACTTAGAAACTTTTTCAGCAAAAAGCAGGCAATGATATCCTATGGAAGGAAATTCAAGTTACTGGTAAGTACGGTTAAAATTACTTTTGAGGATCAGTACTGGGCTGAAAGATGCAGCACTGAGGTCTCTCCTGATAACAGGTGAGTAAATCGGAATTCGTATTTCGGCTGATTTTAGAGGAATATTTTAAAGTTCCAAAACTCCACACTTAGAAGAATTTCCAAGTGAAACCAGTCAATGTTAGCCTATGGAAGGAAATTCAAGTTACTGGTAAGTACGGTTAAAATTACTTTTCAGGACCAGTACTGGGCTGAAAGATACAGCACTGAGGTCTCTCCTTATAACAGGTGAGTAAATCGGAATTCGTATTTCGGCTGATTTTAGAGGAATATTTGTATGTTTCAAAATCAACACTTAGAAACTTTTTCAACAAAAAGCAGGCAATGATATCCTATGGAAGGAAATTCAAGTTACTGGTAAGTACGGTTAAAATTACTTTTCAGGATTAGTACTGGGCTGAAAGATGCAGCACTGAGGTCTCTCCTGATAACAGGTGAGTAAATCGGAATTCGTAGTTCGTCAGATTTTAGAGGAATATTTGCACAATGGTGAAGGGAGGGGGCGAGGCCTGAGGTGACATCTGTGCAAACGCGCCCGTGGCGCGTTTTAAGTTGGGGGATTAAGTCCCTTGAATCCTGAGGGTCCCTAGGGGCCAACTAGCCCACCAGGAACCTCCAATATGCGCCAGGGGCTGCGTTGCAGAGACGTGTAGAGAGGCCACACCCCTTTACACCTCACTGCAACGCAGCTCTGTGGCGCTTTCTGGATGTACCTGTTGGGCTAGTTGGCCCCCAGGGACCCTCAGGATTGAAGGGGATTTAATTCCCATCTTAAAACGCGCCACGGGGCCTGTTTGCACACATGTCACCTGAAGCCCCGCCCCTCCCTTCACCACTGTGCAAACGCGCCCGTGGCGCGTTTTAAGTTGGGGGATTAAGTCCCCTTGAATCCTGAGGGTCCCCGGAGTCCAACTAGCCCACCATATACCTCCAAAAGCGCCACAGAGCTGCGTTGCAGAGAGGTGTAAAAGGGGCGTGGCCTCTGTACACCTCTCTGCAAGGCAGCCCCTGGCGCATACTGGAAGTTCCTGGTGGGCTAGTTGGCCCTCAGGGACCCCCAGTATTCAAGGGGAATTGTTCCTCTCTGCAAACGCGCCAGGGGCGCGTTTGCAGAGTGGTGAAGGAAGGGGCGGGGCCTGCGGGCCCGATCGTTTAAAAAAAAAAAAATGTTTGTCCTCTGAAGGGAGGCTGTGTAGCCCCCTTCCTTTTTCCTGTTTTTGGGCCCTGGGGACCCCATCCCCCAGGGCCTTACCCCTTTTAAAATTTTTATTAAAAAAACGGGAAGGGGGCCGCGTGGCCCCCTTCCCTGGGCCTGTATTGGCCCCGGGGACCCCATCCCCCGGGGCCGGCCATACCCTTTTTTTTTAAAACTTTGGGGAGGGGGCCGCGTGGCCCCCCTCCCGGACCACTACTTGCCCCGGGACCCCATCCCCCGGGGCTGGCCCTCTCGTTGGGGACTGTGGGGGTCCCCAATCCCCCACAGTCCCGCCGGCTCCCCGCGTCCCTTGGGAGCCGGCATTGCTTTCCACATGGGGAGCTGCTAAGATGCAGCTCCCCATGTGGAAAGCAATGTGCTTTGGATATTGGAAGAGAGAGCAAGTTTCCTGCTCTCTCTTCCAATATCCAAAGCAGTTTGCTATGACAGGACGGGAGCCGCGAGGCTCCCGTCCTGCCATAGCAAACTACAGTGTCCCGGGGTAGGCACCCCGGGACACTGCAGGAGCCGGCCCTGGGGGTGGTGGTCCCCAGGGCCATCAAGGGCTCCAGGAGGGGGCCGTGCGGCCCCCTCCCATTCAGTTCAAAGCCCCGGGAGGTGGTGGTCCCGGGGCTCTGGGTCCGTAACGGACCCCCATATTTAAATGTTTAGTGCCCCGGGAGGTGGCGGTCCCGGGCGTGTGGGGGCTGGAGCCCCCACACAGGTTTTTTAATTTATTAAAAAAGCCCCAGGGAGGTGGTGGTCCCGGGGCTGCGGGAGGGCTCAGAGCCCTCCCGCACCATTTTAAAAAAGCCCCGGGGGTGGAGGTCCTCGGGCTTGGGGGCCCTTGAGGCCCCCACACATTAAATTATCCCCCACCATGCCCCCGGGACTTGGGCCACCCGGGGCCAATTATTTTTTTTCGGCAGGATTCGCGCACCCTGAGCGCATCCTGCCGATTTAAATTTTTAATTTTTTATTTTTTGCCCAGGGGTCCTTGTGGGACCCCCTGAGCAAACCTAGGGGTCAGGGTGTTTCTACCCTGCCCCTTTGTGCGCTTTGCGCACTTGTTTCTGTCCCTCGGTTCTACCGAGGGATAAAATGGCTGCCAACATTTCCTGAATCGGAATGTTGACAGCCAGCTGACAGCCAATTAACATGCAGCTCGTGATCGGGACGGTGCGCGCAGGGTGCGCTGAGGGTACGCGGACCCTACTCGGCCATAGATATCACTATCTTTTACTTTTCATTTTCTCAGCAACTACTGAACGGATTTACCACATTTAACAAAAAGGGTTCTTTCTGAACCAAGAACTACCTCTTTGCCAAATTTGGTGTAATTCCGTTCAGCAGTTCGGGCTGTAGCCGTGTCTAAAGTTTCCTATGGAAAAATGCATGGGGAAAACTCGTTTTGGGACCCCCTTTTTCTCGGCCCCCGCTTGACGAATCCCCCGAGACTTTCAGGGTAGGAGCGGACCGGAGCGGGCCACAAAGTTTGAAAATTTCGCGAAGATACGTCAACCGGCAAGAGAGTTATTTCAAATAGAATGTCGCGAATTTCCTATGGATAATAGGTTGTAACTATAACTATCTACTGGCGACCGCCAGTAGATAATATATATATATATATATATCCACTACCACTTCCGGCACTTGCTCGATCAAAAAAACGACACAGCAATCCAAAGGTCAGTTGTCTCCAACTTTTAATTCCTCATTACAGGCTATGACGCATTTCGGAAGGATCCCCTGCCTTGATCATTATCTACTGGCGGTCGCCAGTAGATAGTTATAGTTAGGACCTATTATCCATAGGAAATCCGCGACATTCTATTTGAAATAACGTTGGCGCCGGTTGACGAATCTTCGCGAAAGTTTCCAACTTGTTAGGGCGCTCCGCTCCGCTCCTACCCTGAAAGTCTCGAGTTGATTCGTCAAGCGGGGCCGAGAAAAGGGGGTCCCAAAACACATTTTCCCATTCATTTTTCCATAGGAACCTTTAGTCGCAGCTACAGCCCGAACTGCTGAACGGAATTACACCAAATTTGGCAAAGAGGTAGCCCTTGGTTCAGTGTCGTGCCTTTTGCTTAAATGGTGTAAATCCGTTCAGTAGTTCCTGAGAAAATCAAAAGTAAAGTCACATATATATCTATGGCCGAGTAGGGTCCGCGTATCCTGAGCGCACCCTGCGAGCACCGTCCCGATCACGAGCTGCATGCTAATTGGCTGTCAAGTGGCTGTCAACACTCCAAATCAGGAAGTGTTGGCAGCCATTTTGTCCCGAACCGAGGGACAGAAACAAGTGTGCAAAGCGCAAAGGGGGCAGGGTAGAAACACCCTGACCCCTAGGTCTGCTCAGGGGTCTCACAAGGACCCCTGGGCAGAAAAGCATTTTTTAAACGGCGGGATGCGCTTAGGGTGCGCGGATCCCGCCGATTAAAAAAAAAAAGCACAAGAAACAAGTGTGCAAAACGCACAAAGGGGGCAGGGTAGAAACACCCTGACCCCTAGGTCTGCTCATGGGGTCCCACAAGGACCCCTGGGCAGAAAAAGCATTTTTTTTCAAAATCGGCGGGATGCGCTTAGGGTGCGCGGATCCCACTGATTAAAAAAAAACACAAGAAACAAGTGCGCAAAACGCACAAAGGGGGCAGGGTAGAAACACCCTGACCCCTAGGTCTGCTCAGGGGTCCCACAAGGACCCCCTGGGCAGAAAAAAGCACAAAAAAGACCGGCATCGTGCCGAGGCCCCGCCCCCTCCCTGCAGCAGTCTGCAAACGCGCTCCTGGCGCGTTTTAAGAAGGGAAGTAATTCCCCTTGAATACTGGGGGTCCCTGGGGCCAACTAGCCCACCAGGAACCTCCGGTATGCGCCAGGGGCTGCGTTGCAGAGAGGTGTACAGAGGCCACGCCCCTTTTACACCTCTCTGCAACGCAGCTCTGTGGCGCTTTTTGGAGGTACATGGTGGGCTAGTTGGACTCCAGGGACCCTCAGTATTCAAGGGGACTTAATCCCCCAACTTAAAACGCGCCACGGGGCACGTTTGCACAGTGGTGAAGGGAGGGGGCGGAGCTTCAGGTGACATGTGTGCAAACATGCCCCCTGGCGCATTTTAAGATGGGGAATGAAATCCCCTTCAATCCTGAGGGTCCCTGGGGGCGAACTAGCCCACCAGGTACGTCCAGAAAGCGCCACAGAGCTGTGTTGCAGAGAGGTGCAAAAAGGGGCGTGGCCTCTGAACACCTCTCTGCAACGCAGCTCCCTGGCGCATACTGGAGGTACAGGGTGGGCTAGTTGGACCCCAGGGACCCTCATGATACAAGGGGACTTAATCCCCCAACTTAAAACGTGCCACGGGGTGCGTATGCACAGATGTCACCTCAGGCCCCGCCCCCTCCCTTCACCATTGTGCAAATATTCCTCTAAAATCAGCAGAACTACGAATTCCGATTTACTCACCTTTTATCAGGAGAGACCTCAGTGCTGCATCTTTCAGCCCAGTACTGATCCTGAAAAGTAATTTTAACCGTACTTACCAGTAACTTGAATTTCCTTCCATAGGATATCATTGTCTGCTTTTTGCTGAAAAAGTTTCTAAGTGTCGATTTTTGAAACATACAAATATTCCTCTAAAATCAGCCGAAATACGAATTCCGATTTACTCACCTGTTATCAGGAGAGACCTCAGTGCTGCATCTTTCAGCCCAGTACTGATCCTGAAAAGTAATTTTAACCGTACTTACCAGTAACTTGAATTTCCTTCCATAGGATATCATTGACTGGTTTCACTTGGAAATTCTTCTAAGTGTGGAGTTTTGGAACTTTATAATATTCCTCTAAAATCAGCCGAAATACGAATTCCGATTTACTCACCTGTTATCAGGAGAGACCTCAGTGCTGCATATTTCAGCCCAGTACTGATCCTGAAAAGTAATTTTAACCGTACTTACCAGTAACTTGAATTTCCTTCCATAGGATATCATTGCCTGCTTTTTGCTGAAAAAGTTTCTAAGTGTCGATTTTTGAAACATACAAATATTCCTCTAAAATCAGCCTAAATACGAATTCCGATTTACTCACCTGTTATCAGGAGAGACCTCAGTGCTGCATCTTTCAGCCCAGTACTGATCCTGAAAAGTAATTTTAACCGTACTTACCAGTAACTTATATTTCCTTCCATAGGAATCCATTGTCTGGTTTTCAGCAGAAAAGTTTCAAAGTGTTGATTTTCACAAACTACAAATATTCCTTAAAAATCGCCTGTATGACTTAAACGCATTCTTTCAACTGTTTACAGGAGCTGCACCAGTGCTGGATCCAGGATCCACCACTGAGTAAGAAAAAGTAACGATAACACTACTTACCTGCTAAGTGAATTTCCTCCCATAGGATAACATTGGTGATTCTATGTGAAAAAGTTTCTAAGTGTCAACTTTTAAAATACAATAATATTCCTTAAAAATCACTACTGTAACCAAAACGCTTTTACTCAACTGTTTACAGGAGATGTCCCAGGACTGAATCTTGGATCCAGTCCTGTGGTTAGAAAAGTAATCCATAAAGTAACTAATTGCATTTAGCTAGAAATTCACATTGAGCTCAATGTTGCATTGTGTTTGAAATTGTGTTGCCCATTGCAACAACTGTAACTACTGTACTTAAAAGTCTATTGCCTATTTGCAAAGTATTTAAACTAAAGTAATTCATTCGGAGAAAGTATATTTTGTAATGTAATGTATAATGTAATTACAATGTAATTTAAAAAAAAATATCTAAAAATAAATAGTTTAAAAAAATGTAGTAAATCAGTATCAAAAAAAATAAATATAACAATTAATACATTTAAAAATTGTCATTTACAAAACCTTTGAAATTCACAGAAAAAAACCATAGGTTTCAGACATGTTATAGTTAGGAATTAGCATTTAAAAAACCTTTGAAATTCACTGAAAAAACCATAGGTTTCAGGCTTGTTATAGTTAGGAATTAGCATTTTAAAAACCTTTGAAATTCACTGAAAAAACCATAGGTTTTAGGGAAAGTTATAGTTAGTTGGACATTGCACTCGTACAAAACCCGTGAAATTCCCCGTTATAGTTATTTCAGCTAACTATAACTCGCGCCCCGCAATGCACTGCTGATGACGTCACATATTACATCACTCATGACATGGTCAGTGACATCACTGATGACATCACTGATGACATCTCAAATGACATCACTGATGACATCATCCATGTGAGAATTTAATGCATCTTCTCACACCCTAATATAACTTTTGATACACCCACTCTAAATTACAGACTGCCATTCTCAAAACCATACACACTCCAATACCAATAAGTACATACCCATTCACTGATTCTTAGGTCTACACACACACATCTACTCACTCACAACTTAAAACGCGCCACGGGGCGCGTTTGCACAGTGGTGAAGGGAGGGGCGGGGCTTCAGGTGACATGTGTGCAAACAGGCCCCGTGGCGCGTTTTAAGATGGGGAATTAAATCCCCTTCAATCCTGAGGGTCCCTGGGGGCCAACTAGCCCAACAGGTACATCCAGAAAGCGCCACAGAGCTGCGTTGCAGTGAGGTGTAAAAAGGGGTGTGGCCTCTCTACACGTCTCTGCAACGCAGCCCCCTGGCGCATATTGGAGGTTCCTGGTGGGCTAGTTGGCCCCTAGGGACCCTCAGGATTCAAGGGGACTTAATCCCCCAACTTAAAACGCGCCACGGGGCGCGTTTGCACAGATGTCACCTCAGGCCCCGCCCCTCCCTTCACCATTGTGCAAATATTCCTCTAAAATCTGCCGAACTACGAATTCCGATTTACTCACCTGTTATCAGGAGAGACCTCAGTGCTGCATCTTTCAGCCCAGTACTAATCCTGAAAAGTAATTTTAACCGTACTTACCAGTAACTTGAATTTCCTTCCATAGGCTAACATTGACTGGTTTCACTTGGAAATTCTTCTAAGTGTGGAGTTTTGGAACTTTAAAATATTCCTCTAAAATCAGCCGAAATACGAATTCCGATTTACTCACCTGTTATCAGGAGAGACCTGAGTGCTGTATCTTTCAGCCCAGTACTGGTCCTGAAAAGTAATTTTAACCGTACTTACCAGTAACTTGAATTTCCTTCCTCAGGCTAACATTGACTGGTTTCACTTGGAAATTCTTCTAAGTGTGGAGTTTTGGAACTTTAAAATATTCCTCTAAAATCAGCCGAAATACGAATTCCGATTTACTCACCTGTTATCAGGAGAGACCTCAGTGCTGCATCTTTCAGCCCAGTACTGATCCTCAAAAGTAATTTTAACCGTACTTACCAGTAACTTGAATTTCCTTCCATAGGATATCATTGCCTGCTTTTTGCTGAAAAAGTTTCTAAGTGTTGATTTTTGAAACATACAAATATTCCTCTAAAATCAGCCGAAATACGAATTCCGATTTACTCACCTGTTATCAGGAGAGACCTCAGTGCTGCATCTTTCAGCCCAGTACTGATCCTGAAAAGTAATTTTAACCGTACTTACCAGTAACTTGAATTTCCTTCCATAGGATATCATTGACTGGTTTCACTTGGAAATTCTTCTAAGTGTGGAGTTTTGGAACTTTATAATATTCCTCTAAAATCAGCCGAAATACGAATTCCGATTTACTCACCTGTTGTCAGGAGAGACCTCAGTGCTGCATCTTTCAGCCCAGTACTGATCCTCAAAAGTAATTTTAACCGTACTTACCAGTAACTTGAATTTCCTTCCATAGGATATCATTGCCTGCTTTTTGCTGAAAAAGTTTCTAAGTGTCGATTTTTGAAACATACAAATATTCCTCTAAAATCAGCCGAAATCCGAATTCTGATTTACTCACCTGTTATCAGGAGAGACCTCAGTGCTGCATCTTTCAGCCCAGTACTGGTCCTGAAAAGTAATTTTAACCGTACTTACCGGTAACTTGAATTTCCTTCATAGGCTAACATTGACTGGTTTCACTTGGAAATTCTTCTAAGTGTGGAGATTTGGAACTTTATAATATTCCTCTAAAATCAACCAAAGTACGAATTCCAATTTACTCACCTGTTATCAGGAGAGAACCCAGTGCTGCATCTTTTAGCCCAGCACTGACCCTGAAAAGTAATTTTAACCGTACTTACCAGTAACTTATATTTTCTTCCATAGGAATCCTTTGTCTGGTTTGCAGCAGAAAAGTTTCAAAGTGTCGATTTTCACAAACTACAAATATTCCTAAAAAATCGCCTGTATGACTTAAACGCATTCTTTCAACTGTTTACAGGAGATGCACCAGTGCTGGATCCAGGATCCAACACTGAGTAAGAAAAAGTAACGATAACAGTTTTTACCTTCTAAGTGAATTTCCTTCCATAGGATAACATTGGTGATTCTATGAGAAAAAGTTTCTAAGTGTCAACTTTTAAAGTACAATAATATTCCTTAAAAATCACGACTGTAACCAAAACGCTTTTACTCAACTGTTTATAGGAGATGTCCCAGGAGTGAATCTAGGATCCAGTCCTGTGGTTAGAAAAGTAATCCATAAAGTAACTAATTGCATTTAACTAGAAATTCACATTGAGCTGAATGTTGCATTGTGTTTGAAAATGTGTTGCCCATTGCAACAACTGTAACTACTGTACTTAAAAGTCTATTGCCTATGTGCAAAGTATTTAAACTAAAGTAATTCATTCTGAGAAAGTATTTTTGTAATGTAATGTATAATGTAATTACAATGTAATTTAAAAAATAAAATATGTAAAAAAAATTGTTTCTAAAAATGTAGTAAATCAGTATGAAAAAAATTAATATAACAATTAATACATTTAAAAATTGTCATTTACAAAACCTTTGAAATTCACTGAAAAAACCGTAGGTTTCAGACATGTTATAGTTACAAATTAGCATTTAAAAAACCTTTGAAATTCACTGAAAAAACCATAGGTTTCAGGGACGTTATAGTTACAAATTAGCATTTAAAAAACCTTTGAAATTCACTGAAAAAACCATAGGTTTTAGGGACAGTTATAGTTAGTTGGACATTGCACTCGTACAAAACCCGTGAAATTCCCCGTTATAGTTAGTCCAGCTAACTATAACTCGCGCCCGCAATGCACTGCTGATGACGTCACATATTACATCACTCATGACATGGTCAGTGACATCACTGATGACATCACTGATGACATCTCAAATGACATCACTGATGACATCATCCATGTGATAATTTCATGCATCTTCTCACACCCTAATATAACTTTTGATACACCCACTCTAAATTACAGACTGCCATTCGCAAAACCATAGACACTCCAACACCAAAAACTACATACCAACTCACTGATTCTTAGGACTACACACACATCCACTCACTCACCTGTACAGTCACTCATACTTACAGTCACTCAGTACAGGACTATCATATGCACTCATACACCTATATAAACACTCACATACCGCCACTCATCCATAGAGGTACTCACACACCTAGTCAGTCATGCAAAAAATTAATCACACACCCATTTACTCACCTATACAGTTATACACACACCAGCTCACTTACTCATACAAATACTAGCACATTTTTACGCTCTGATACAATAACTGATACAATCACACACGCATCCATACAGCCACTCTCACAATAACACACTCTCACTTATAGCCATTTAAATACTCTAACACACATATATACTGCCTTTTACATATGTAGTTACTCGCACATGTACCACTGAGATATACATTCACTCACTAACACACCCATACACACACTCACCCACCCAAGCAGTCCATCACAGATGCACTCTTGAAATCATGCACCCAGTGAATCACACCCCACCCACACACACCCCACCCACACACACCCCACCCACACAAAACACTCAGGCAGCCATACAGATACTCAGAGAACCAATCAATAACCCATATAGACACTCATGTAGCTAGTCGCAAATCCATGCATCCACTTACACACCAACAAACAGACGGATACAGACATTCGCACAGTTTAGTCACTAACCCATGCATTCAGTAAGATACGTTTAATCACTCACTTGTAGAGTCAGTCACTCACGTACTAAATCATCCATTCAGACACTTATACACCCACTCATTCTTCAATACGCCTTTCCCTATATATATTAAACATATTTAAACTTTACAGAAACACACAGTCACTGGATGATGTCATCAGTGATGTCATTTGAGATGTCATCAGTGATGTCATCAGTGATGTCACTGACCATGTCATGAGTGATGTAATATGTGACGTCATCAGCAGTGCATTGCGGGCGCGAGTTATAGTTAGCTGGACTAACTATAACGGGGAATTTCACGGGTTTTGTACGAGTGCAATGTCCAACTAACTATAACTGTCCCTAAAACCTATGGTTTTTTCAGTGAATTTCAAAGGTTTTTTAAATGCTAATTTGTAACTATAACGTCCCTGAAACCTATGGTTTTTTCAGTGAATATATATATATATATATATTATCTACTGGCGGTCGCCAGTAGATAGTTATAGTTACAACCTATTATCCATAGGAAATCCGCGACATTCTATTTGAAATAACTCTCTTGCCGGTTGACGTATCTTCGCAAAATTTTCAAACTTTGTGGGGCGCTCCGGTCCGCTCCTACCCTGAAAGTCTCGGGGGATTCGTCAAGCGGGGGCCGAGAAAAAGGGGGTCCCAAAACGCGTTTTCCCCATGCAATTTTCCATAGGAAACTTTAGACACGGCTACAGCTCGAACTGCTGAACGGAATTACACCAAATTTGGCAAAGAGGTAGTTCTTGGTTCAGAAAGAACCCTTTTGTTAAATGGTGTAAATCCGTTCAGTAGTTGCTGAGAAAATCAAAAGTAAAAGTATATATATATCTATGGCCGCGTCGGATTCGCGCACCCTCCCGATCACGAGCTGCATGCTAATTGGCTGTCAACACTCCAAATCAGGAAGTGTTGGCAGCCATTTTGTCCCTCGGTAGAACCGAGGGACAGAAACAAGTGCGCAAAGCGCACAAATGGGGCAGGGTAGAAACACCCTGACCCCTAGGTCTGCTCAGGGGTCCCACAAGGACCCCCTGGGCAAAAAAAATTTTTTTAGTTTTTTAAAAATCGGCAGGATGCGCTCAGGGTGCGTGAATCCTGCTGAAAAAAATCAAAGCGCGGTCTCCCGCGCTTCGATTGCATTTTGCCCCCGGGTGGTCCAAGTCCCGGGGGCATGGTGGGGGTGTTCAATTTATGTATGGGGGCCTCAAGGGCCCCCAAGCCCCGGGGACCGCCACCCCCGGGGCTTTCTTTTACAAATGGTGCGGGAGGGCTCTGAGCCTTCCCGCAGCCCCGGGACCACCACCTCCCGGGGCTTCTTTTTTAAATTAAAAACCTGTGTGGGGGCTCCAGCCCCCACACGCCCGGGACCGCCACCTCCCGGGGCACTAAACATTTAAATATGGGGGTCCGTTACGGACCCTCAAGCCCCGGGGACCACCACCTCCCCGGGGCTGTGCACTGAATAGGAGGGGGCCGCGCAGCCCCCCTGGAGCCCTTGATGGCCCTGGGCACCGCCACCCCCAGGGCCAGCTCCTGCAGTGTCCCGGGGTGCCTACCCCGGGACACTGCTGTTTGCTATGACAGGACGGGAGCCTCGCGGCTCCCGTCCTGTCATAGCAAACTTGGTTTGCATTTTGAAAGAGAGAGCAGGAAACCTGCCTCTCTTTCAAAGTGCAAACCAATTGCTTTCCACATGGGGAGCAGCATGTTAGCTGCTCCCCATGTGGAAAGCAATGCCGGCTTCCGCAGGAGGCGGGGAGCCGGCTGGGACTGTGGGGTGATTGGGGACCCCCACAGTCTCCAACGTGAGGCCAGGCCCCGGGGATGGTGTCCCCGGGGCCATAAGTGGCCCGGGAGGGGGGCCACGCAGCCCCCCTCCCCAAAGTAAAAAAAAAAAAAAAAAAAAAATAAGGTCAAGGCAGGCCCCGGGGGATGGGGTCCCCGGGGCCTTAAATGGCCTGAGGAGGGGGCCACGCAGCCCCCTCCAAATAAAAATATAAAAAATCGAGGCCATGCCCCGGGGGATGGGGTCCCCGGGGCCAATACAGGCCAGGGAAGGGGGCCACGCGGCCCCTTCCCCGTTTTTTTTACATTTTAATTAAAAAAAGAAGGGTAAGGCCCTGGGGGATGGGGTCCCCAGGGCCTAAAAATAGGAAAAAGGAAGGGGGCCACACAGCCCCCTTCAGGGAAAAAAAAAAACGATCGGGCCCGCAGGCCCCGCCCCTTCCTTTACCACTCTGCAAACGTGCCCCCTGGCGCGTTTGCAGATGGGGAAGTAATTCCCCTTCAATACTGGGGGTCCCTGGGGGCCAACTAGCCCACCAGGAACCTCCAGTATGCGCCAGGGGGCTGCCTTGCAGAGAGGTGTACAGAGGCCACGCCCCTTTTTACACCTCTCTGCAACGCAGCTCTGTGGCGCTTAATGGAGGTAGCTGGTGGGCTAGTTGCACCCCAGGGACCCTCAGGATTCAAGGGGAGTTAATCCCCCGACTTAAAACACGCCACGGGGCGCGTTTGCACAGTGGTGAAGGGAGGGGGCGGGGCTTCAGGTGACATGTGTGCAAACAGGCCCCGTGGAGCGTTTTAAGATGGTGAATTAAATCCCCTTCAATCCTGAGGGTCCCTGGGGGCCAACTAGCCCAACAGGTACATCCAGAAAGCGCCACAGAGCTGCGTTGCAGAGAGGTGTAAAAGGGGTGTGGCCTCTCTACACATCTCTGCAACGCAGCCCCTGGCGCATACTGGAGGTTCCTGGTGGGCTAGTTGGCCCGTAGGGACCCTCATGATTCAAGGGGACTTAATCCCCAACTTAAAACGCGCCACGGGGCGCGTTTGCACAGATGTCACCTCAGGCCCCGCCCCTCCCTTCACCATTGTGCAAATATTCCTCTAAAATCTGCCGAACTACGAATTCCGATTTACTCACCCGTTATCAGGAGAGACCTCAGTGCTGTATCTTTCAGCCCAGTACTGGTCCTGAAAAGTAATTTTAACCGTACTTAACAGTAACTTGAATTTCCTTCCATAGGCTAACATTGACTGGTTTCACTTGGAAATTCTTCTAAGTGTGGAGTTTTGGAACTTTAAAATATTCCTCTAAAATCAGCCGAAATACGAATTCCGATTTACTCACCTGTTATCAGGAGAGACCTGAGTGCTGTATCTTTCAGCCCAGTACTGGTCCTGAAAAGTAATTTTAACCGTACTTACCAGTAACTTGAATTTCCTTCCATAGGCTAACATTGACTGGTTTCACTTGGAAATTCTTCTAAGTGTGGAGTTTTGGAACTTTAAAATATTCCTCTAAAATCAGCCGAAATACGAATTCGATTTACTCACCTGTTATCAGGAGAGACCTCAGTGCTGCATCTTTCAGCCCAGTACTGATCCTCAAAAGTAATTTTAACCGTACTTACCAGTAACTTGAATTTCCTTCCATAGGATATCATTGCCTGCTTTTTGCTGAAAAAGTTTCTAAGTGTTGATTTTTGAAACATACAAATATTCCTCTAAAATCAGCCGAAATACGAATTTCGATTTACTCACCTGTTATCAGGAGAGACCTCAGTGCTGCATCTTTCAGCCCAGTACTGGTCCTGAAAAGTAATTTTAACCGTACTTACCAGTAACTTGAATTTCCTTCCATAGGCTAACATTGACTGGTTCCACTTGGAAATTCTTCTAAGTGTGGAGTTTTGGAACTTTATAATATTCCTCTAAAATCAGCCGAAATACGAATTCCGATTTACTCACCTGTTATCAGGAGAGACCTCAGTGCTGCATCTTTCAGCCCAGTACTGATCCTCAAAAGTAATTTTAACCGTACTTACCAGTAACTTGAATTTCCTTCCATAGGATATCATTGCCTGCTTTTTGCTGAAAAAGTTTCTAAGTGTCGATTTTTGAAACATACAAATATTCCTCTAAAATCAGCCGAAATACGAATTCCGATTTACTCACCTGTTATAAGGAGAGACCTCAGTGCTGTATCTTTCAGCCCAGTACTGGTCCTGAAAAGTAATTTTAACCGTACTTATCAGTAACTTATATTTTCTTCCATAGGAATCCATTGTCTGGTTTTCAGCAGAAAAGTTTCAAAGTGTCGGTTTTCACAAACTACAAATATTCCTTAAAAATCGCCTGTATGACTTAAACGCATTCTTTCAACTGTTTACAGGAGATGCACCAGTGCTGGATCCAGGATCCAACACTGAGTAAGAAAAAGTAATGATAACAGTTTTTACCTGCTAAGTGAATTTCCTTCCATAGGATAACATTGGTGATTCTATGAGAAAAAGTTTCTAAGTGTCAACTTTTAAAATACAATAATATTCCTTAAAAATCACGACTGTAACCAAAACGCTTTTACTCAACTGTTTACAGGAGATGTAACAGGACTGAATCTAGGATCCAGTCCTGTGGTTAGAAAAATAATCCATAAAGTAACTAATTGCATTTAACTAGAAATTCACATTGAGCTGAATGTTGCATTGTGTTTGAAAATGTGTTGCCCATTGCAACAACTGTAACTACTGTACTTAAAAGTCTATTGCCTATGTGCAAAGTATTTAAACTAAAGTAATTCATTCTGAGAAAGTATTTTTTGTAATGTAATGTATAATGTAATTACAATGTAATTTAAAAAATAAAATATGTAAAAAATAATTGTTTCTAAAAATGTAGTAAATCAGTATGAAAAAAATTAATATAACAATTAATACATTTAAAAATTGTTATTTACAAAACCTTTGAAATTCACTGAAAAAACCGTAGGTTTCAGACATGTTATAGTTAGGAATTAGCATTTAAAAAACCTTTGAAATTCACTGAAAAAACCATAGGTTTCAGATATGTTATAGTTAGAAATTAGCATTTAAAAAACCTTTGAAATTCACTGAAAAAACCATAGGTTTTAGGGACAGTTATAGTTAGTTGGACATTTCACTCGTACAAAACCATAGAAATTCCCCCGTTATAGTTAGTTCAGGTAACTATAACTCGCGCCCGCAATGCACTGCTGATGACGTCACATATTACATCACTCATGACATGGTCAGTGACTGTAAGTATAAGTGACTGTACAGGTGAGTGAGTGGATGTGTGTGTGTAGACCTAAGAATCAGTGAGTGGGTATGTAGTTTTTGGTGTTGGAGTGCCTATGGTTTTGAGGATGGCAGTCTGTAATTTAGAGTGGGTGTATCAAAACTTATATTAGGGTGTGAGAAGATGCATTAAATTCTCACATGGATGATGTCATCAGTGATGTCATCAGTGATGTCATTTGAGATGTCATCAGTGATGTCATCAGTGATGTCACTGACCATGTCATGAGTGATGTAATATGTGACATCATCAGCAGTGCATTGCGGGGCGCGAGTTATAGTTACCTGAACTAACTATAACGGGGGAATTTCTATGGTTTTGTACGAGTGAAATGTCCAACTAACTATAACTGTCCCTAAAACCTATGGTTTTTTCAGTGATATATATATATATATATATATATATATATATATATATATATATATATATATATATATATATATATATTATTAGATACAAATCCACTCCAAGCAAGGAAATGAAAAGACGGCACACCAAGTGAATGTCTTACACAGATCTTTATGTGCAAGAGAACGACGCGTTTCAGCAATAAGCCTTTGTCAAGTTTTTAGTTTAGTGCTCAATCCCCCATAGAAATAACGTGGATAAACAGAAAACATGGAAGACAGACTGTTGAAAAAAGACTTACATATACAAAGGTCATGAGATATAAAAAATAAAAAATACAAATTGCATGTGCATGATATTCTACAATTAATAATGACATATACAATACAGAATAATCAGAATTCTTTCATTCAGATAATTTCCTTCCATGTAATGATTAACCATAAGTTCCGTTTCGCCACGACAGGTCTCAGAATAACCCAAAGTGCAAATAAATATTGAGTGTTTAAAACAGCACTTACACAGCAATGCAGATAGTTACGTCAATGAACAAAACTTCAATAGAAGTTACAAAAAAGCCACATCCATAGGTCATAGGGGCAGATCCTACTGCTCAGAAAATAATAAGGAAAATTCCTTAGAATTATAAAGAAGTGGAAAAAAGGAACTACATCCGGGGCAAATGCCCCACAAACATCTAAACTATCAATCAAATAGGTTGATAGTAAAGCTCCACAATTATAATAAACATATAGGAGCAACCAGACGTTGAGCCATGTAGAACCTTAGAAATCATAAGACAATCAAGGACAAATGTCCAACCATCCAGACTGTAACATACTGCAATTAAAAAGTGCCTAAAGATATGTCACAAAAGAAGAGTGAGACCAAAAACTAAGTGAAATAGAAAATAAGGGACTTATATACAATCAATCAGATGAGTGGGAAATGGCAAGTTGACATCCTATTTAGTTTATGTGAGTTGTCTCATGACCTTTGTATATGTAAGTCTTTTTTCAACAGTCTGTCTTCCATGTTTTCTTTTTATCCACGTTATTTCTATGGGGGATTGAGCACTAAACTAAAAACTTGACAAAGGCTTATTGCTGAAACGCGTCGTTCTCTTGCACATAAAGATCTGTGTAAGACATTCACTTGGTGTGCCGTTTTTTCATTTCCTTGCTTGGAGTGGATTTGTATCTAATAATTGCTGATGGTGGTTGCTTCCATCGACGGCACCGGCGTTGCGAGGCCAGAGGCGGCATGAAAGCAACTCTGTTTTTCATTGGAGTACATATATATATATATATATATATATATATATATATATATATATACATATATATATATATATCTATCTATATATATATATATATATAGATAGATATATATATATCAAAGCTCACATATTTACACCACAGTCCGTGCACTCGCAGACGGGTGCATCTTCGCACTGGGGTGTATCCGTGCTGCAAATGAACGATTCGTTTTCCTAGTGCCTAATACGCATTGAGTAATGCACTCTCGGGTGGTGAGTTCATATAAAGTTTATTTCGAACTTCTGCAGCAAACAAGACGCGTTTCGGCAGTCGCCTTCGTCAGTATCAGGCGCACCGGAAACGGTCACCATTTTATCATTTTTTTACAATACAGAAAAAGATCTCATTCAAATGAATTGGCCAGTGCCATCTTAACGTGGTAAATATTACCATAGTGCTGGTATATTTGCGCCATCAAATGCACATTATGATCAATACCATAGTAACAATTCATTGTAAAGATGAAAATTACTACAACAATTCTGCCCTGAATGGCGCACCTGATACTGACGAAGGTGACTACGAAACGTGTCTTGTTTGCTGCAGGAGTTCGAAATAAACTTTATATGAACTCACCCCCGAGAGTGCATTACTCTGTGCGTATTAGGCACTAGGAAAACGAAGCGTTCATATACATATATTTATCTTTATACATAGATATATATATATTCACTGAAAAAACCATAGGTTTTAGGGACAGTTATAGTTAGTTGGACATTTCACTCGTACAAAACCATAGAAATTCCCCCGTTATAGTTAGTTCAGCTAACTATAACTCGCGCCCCTGCAATGCACTGCTGATGACGTCACATATTACATCACTCCTGACATGGTCAGTGACATCACTGATGACATCACTGATTACATCTCAAATGACATCACTGATGACATCACTGATGACATCATCCAGTGACTGTGTGTTTCTGTAAAGTTTAAATATGTTTAATATATATAGGGAAAGGCGTATTGAAGAATGAGTGGGTGTATACGTGTCTGAATGGATGATTTAGTATGTGAGTGACTGACTCTACAAGTGAGTGATTAAATGTATCTTACTGAATGCATGGGTTAGTGACTAAACTGTGTGAATGTCTGTATCCGTCTGTCTGTTGGTTTGTAAGCGGCTGCATGGCTTTCTGAATAGCTACATGAGTGTCTACATGGGTTATTGATTGATTGTCTGAGTATCTGTATGGGTGCCTGAGTGTTTGTGTGGGTGGGGTGTGTGTGACTCTGTGCATAGATGTGTGAGTTGGTGATTCACTGGGTGCATGGTTTCAAGAGTGCATCTGTGATGGACTGTATGGGTGGGTGAGTGTGTGTATGGGTGTGTTAGTGATTGAATGTATATCTCAGTGGTACATGTGTGAGTAACTACATATGTGAAAGGCAGTATATATGTGTGTTGGAGTATATAAATGGCTATAAGTGAGAGTGTGTGATTGTGAGAGTGGCTGTATGGATGAGTGTGTACTTGTATCAGTGATTGTATAAGAGCGTAATAATGTGCTAGTATGTGTATGAGTAAGTGAGCTGGTGTGTGTATAACTGTATAGGTGAGTAAATGGGTGTGTGATTACGTTTTTGCATGACTGACTAGGTGTGTGAGTACCTCTATGGATGAGTGGCGGTGTGTGAGTGTTTATATAGATGTATGAGTGCATATGATAGTCCTGTACTGAGTGACTAAGTATGAGTGACTGTACGGGTGAGTGAGTGGATGTGTGTGTAGACCTAAGAATCAGTGAGTGGGTATGTAGTTTTTGGTGTTGGAGTGTCTATGGTTTTGAGAATGGCAGTCTGTAATTTAGAGTGGGTGTATGAATGAATGAATGAATATAAAACTTGTAAAGCGCGAACTAAGCCCAAGGGCGTCAAGGCGCTGTAAACGAACCTAAGGATGCAGACAGAAAGACATGCTCATACCGAGGTCTGAGAGAAAAACCAAGTCTTTAAGGCCCTACGGAAAAGAGAATAGGACACCTGACTTGAGAGATGTTCCGGGAGGGAGTTCCACAGTTTAGCAGCAGCAGTGGAGAAAGCTCGACCACCCCATGTGACCTTCTTAAATCTCTGTACCATAAGCAGATTCTTATCTGCAGAGCGGAGCCGCCTGTTGGGAACATAATGATGGAAAATGGACTTAATCGCTTCAGGGCCTGACCCATAATAAGCATTATGAGTCATGCACAGGGTCTTGAAAAGGATCCTACGGTCCACAGGCAGCCAATGCAGCAATCTAATGGCATCTGAGACTGAATCATATTTAGACAAATTCATCACCAGCCTGGCAGCGGCATTCTGCACCATCTGCAGACGTCGTATCAGGCCCTTGTTAATGCCCAGATAAAGTGCATTGCAATAATCCAATCTGGATATAACCAGTGCAATGACAACCTGCTTACGTGCATCGAAGGAGAGATAGTGGGAGATTTTCCGTAGGATCCTGATGATCCCAAAGCACGTGGAAATTGTCCTACTAACCTGAAGGTTCAAGGACAGTGAGTTATCCACGATTACCCCCAGGTTTTTGCCATGGGAGACCGGAGAGGGGCAGACGCCAAGGGCATCCGGCCACCAGTCTCTGGACCATACCTCCTGCTTACTCCCAAAGACTAAGACCTCCGTCTTCTCTCCATTCAATTTAAAAAAATTCTCCGCCATCCAGGAGGATACTGCCTGCATACAGTTCCTAAAATTAAGGGCCGAGTCCTTTATGTTATGCGAGATAGACACCATAATTTGGGTGTCGTCCGCATAGGACAAAACTTCCAGCCCAAAAGATCTCACAACCTTCGCAAGAGGTATCAAAAGTTATATTAGGGTGTGAGAAGATGCATGAAATTATCACATGGATGATGTCATAAGTGATGTCATTTGAGATGTCATCAGTGATGTCATCAGTGATGTCACTGACCATGTCATGAGTGATGTAATATGTGACATCATCAGCAGTGCATTGCGGGCGCGAGTTATAGTTAGCTGAACTAACTATAACGGGGGAATTTCTATGGTTTTGTACGAGTGAAATGTCCAACTAACTATAACTGTCCCTAAAACCTATGGTTTTTTCAATTGAATTTCAAAGGTTTTTTAAATGCTAATTTCTAACTATAACGTGTCTGAAACCTATGGTTTTTTCAGTGAATTTCAAAGGTTTTTTAAATGCTAATTTCTAACTATAACGTGCCTGAAACCTATGATTTTTAAGTGAATTTCAAAGGTTTTTTAAATGCTAGTTTCTAACTATGCCTACAGAGGTAGGACATGTGAAGAAAGAAGAAAAAACGCACAGAAAGAAGCAAAAGATGTGCAGAAAGAACCAACAGAGGAGCAGAAAGAGGCCTTGTTGCAAAATCATCCTGTGCCCACAACTTTTTCAGACAGGTACTGGTGGTAACTGACTCTGACTAACCAGAGCCAGTGCTATGCTAAAAGACACTTAGAATACAGTGAAAACACCTACATACACTAGGGAACACTATGCGTTGGGGTACCCCTGTGATTAGCATGACCTCCTCTGCAAGTCCCTAGTACATAATAGGGCAGGGGGATTAAAACTACCTCTTAAAACGCGCTACAGGGCGCGTTTGCACAGTGGTGAAGGGAGGGGGCCTGAGGTGACATGTGTGCAAACGCACCCCGTGGCGCGTTTTAAGTTGCAGGATTAAGTCCCCTTGAATTCTGAGGGTCCCTGGGGCCCAACTAGCCCCCCAGGTACCTACAGTTAGGACCACAGAGCTGAGTTGCAGAGAGGCGTTCCGAGGCCACGCACCTTTTTTCACCTCTCTGCAACGCAACTCTGTTGTGCTTACTGAAGGTACCTAGGTGGGCTAGTTGGCCCCCAGGGTCCCTCAGGATTCAAAGGGAGTTAATCCCCCAACTTAAAACGCACCACAGGGCGTGTTTGCGCACATGTCACCTGAGGCCCCGCCCCCTCCCTTCACCACTGTGCAAACGCGCCCCGTGGTGCGTTTTAAGTTGGGGGATTAGGTCACCTTGAATCCTGAGGGTCCCTGGGGCCCAACTAGCCCACTAGGTACTTCCAGTAAGCACCACAGGCCTGCGTTGCAACACCTGTAACAAATTGTGCAGTTGTGTTTAGGTAGTGAAGAGCGTCGTGCTGGGGGTAGTGTTTTAGGGTTTAGGGTAGTGCAGTGGTGTTTGTGTAGTGTAGGGGGTCATGCTGGGGGTAGTGTTTTAGGGTTTAGGGTAGTGCAGTGGTGTTTGGGTAGTGTAGGGGGTCGTGCTGGGGGTAGTGATTTAGGGTAGTGCAGTGGTGTTTGGGTAGTGTAGGGGGTACTGCTGGGGGTAGTGTTTTAGGGATTAGGTTAGTGCAGTGGTGTTTGGGTAGTGTAGGGGTACTGCTGGGGGTAGTGTTTTAGGGTTTAGGGTAGTGCAGTGGTGTTTGTGTAGTGTAGGGGGTAGTGTTTTAGGGTTTAGGGTAGTGCAGTGGTGTTTGTGTAGTGTAGGAGGTCGTGTTTTAGGGTTTAGGGTAGTGCAGTGGTCTTTGGGTAGTGTAGGGAGTCGTGCGGGGGTAGTGTTTTAGGGTTTAGGGTAGTGTAGGGGTCATGCGGGGGGTAGTGTTTTAGGGTTTAGGGCAGTGCAGTGGTGTTTGGGTAGTGTAGGGGGTCGTGCTGGGGGAGTGTTTTAGGGTTTAGGGCAGTGCAGTGGTGTTTGGGTAGTGTAGGGGGTCATGCAGGGGGAGTGTTTTAGGGTTTAGGGCAGTGCAGTGGTGTTCGGGTAGTGTAGGGGGTCGTGCTGGGGGAGTGTTTGAGGGTTTAGGGCAGTGCAGTCGTGTTCGGGTAGTGTAGGGGGTTGTGCTGGGGGTAGTATTTTAGGGTTTAGGGTAGTGCAGTGGTGTTCGGGTAGTGTAGGGGTCCTGCTGGGGGTAGTGTTCTAGGGTTTAGGGCAGTGCAGTGGTGTTTGGGCAGTGTAGGGGGTAATGCTGGGGGTGGTGTTTTAGGGTTTAGGGCAGTGCAGTGGTGTTCGGGCAGTGTAGGGGGTCATGCTGGGGGTGGTGTTTCAGGGTTTAGGGCAGTGCAGTGGTGTTCGGGCAGTGTAGGGGGTGGTGTTTCAGGGTTTAGGGCAGTGCAGTGGTGTTCGGGCAGTGTAGGGGGTCGTGCAGGGGGTGGTGTTTCAGGGTTTAGGGCAGTGGTGTTCGGGCAGTGTAGGGGGTCGTGCTGGGGGTGGTGTTTCAGGGTTTGGGGCAGTGCAGTGGTGTTCGAGCAGTAAAGGGGGTCGTGCTGGGGGTGGTGTTACAGGGTTTAGGGCAGTGCAGTGGTGTTCGGGCAGTGTAGGGGGCGGTGCAGGGGGTGGTGTTTCAGGGTTTAGGGCAGTGCAGTGGTGTTCGGGCAGTGTAGGGGGTGCTGCAGGGGGTGGTGTTTCAGGGTTTAGGGCAGTGCAGTGGTGTTCGGGCAGTGTAGGGGGTCATGCAGGGGTGGTGTTTCAGGGTTTAGGGCAGTGCAGTGGTGTTCGGGCAGTGTAGGGGGTCATGCTGGGGCTGGTGTTTCAGGGTTTAGGGCAGTATAGTGGTGTTCGGGCAGTGTAGGGGGTCGTGCTGGGGCTGGTGTTTCAGGGTTTAGGGCAGTGCACTGGTGTTCGGGCAGTGTAGGGGGTCGTGCTGGGGCTGGTGTTTCAGGGTTTAGGGCAGTGCAGTGGTGTTCGGGCAGTGTAGGTGGTCGTGCTGGGGCTGGTGTTTCAGGGTTTAGGGCAGTGCAGTGGTGTTCGGGCAGTGTAGGGGGTCATGCTGGGGCTGGTGTTTCAGGGTTTAGGGCAGTGCAGTGGTGTTCGGGCAGTGTAGGGGTCTTGCTGGGGCTGGTGTTTCAGAGTCTAGGGCAGTGCAGTGGTGTTCGGGCAGTGTAGGGGGTCATGCTGGGGCTAGTGTTTCAGGATTTAGGGCAGAGCAATGGTGTTCAGGCAGTGTAGGGGGTTTTGCTGGAGGTGGTGTTTCAGGGTTTAGGGCAGTGCAGTGGTGTTCGTGCAGTGTAGGGGGTGGTGTTTCAGGGTTTAGGGCAGTGGTGTTCAAGCAGTGTAGGGGGTCTTGCTGGGGTTGATGTTTCAGGGTTTAGGGCAGTGCAGTGGTGTTCGGGCAGTGTAGGGGACCGTGCTGGGGGTGGTGTTTCAGGGTTTAGGGCAGTGCAGTGGTGTTCCGGCAGTGTAGGAGGTCGTGCAGGGGGTGGTGTTTCAGGGTTTAGGGCAGTGCAGTGGTGTTCGGGCAATGTAGGGGGTCATACTGGGGGTGGTGTTTCAGGGTTTAGGGCAGTGCAGTGGTGTTCGGGCAGTGTAGGGTGTCGTGCTGAGGGGTGGTGTTTCAGGGTTTAGGGCAGTGCAGTGGTGTTCGGGCAGTGTAGGGGTCATGCAGGGGTGGTGTTTCAGGGTTTAGGGCAGTGCAGTGGTGTTTGGGCAGTGTAGGGGTCGTGCAGGGGGTGGTGTTTCAGGGTTTAGGGCAGTGCAGTGGTGTTCGGCCAGTGTAGGTGGTCTTGCTGGGGGTGGTGTTTCAGGCTTTAGTGCAGTGGTGTTCGGGCAGTGTAGGGGGTCTTGCTGGGGGTGGTGTTTCAGGCTTTAGTGCAGTGGTGTTCGGGCAGTGTAGGGGGTCTTGCTGGGTGTGGTGTTTCAGGGTTTAGGGCAGTGCAGTGGTGTTCGGGCAGTGTAGGGGGTCTTGCTGGGGCTGGTGTTTCAGGGTTTAGGGCAGTGCAGTGGTGTTCGGGCAGTGTAGGGGGTCGTGCTGGGGCTGGTGTTTGAGGGTTTAGGGTAGTGCAGTGGTGTTCGGGCAGTGTAGGGGGAAGTGCTGGGGCTGGTGTTTCATGGTTTAGGGCAGTGCAGTGGTTTTCGGGCAGTGTAGGCGGTCGTGCTGGGGGTGGTGTTTCAGGGATTAGGGCAGTGCAGTGGTGTTCGGGCAGTGTAGGGTGTCGTGCTGGGGGTTGTGTTTCAGGGTTTAGGGCAGTGCAGTGGTGTACGGGCAGTGTAGGGGGTCTTGCTGGGGGTGGTGTTTCAGGGTTTAGGGCAGTGGTGTTCGGGCAGTGTAGGGGGTCTTGCTGGGGGTAGTGTTTCGGGGTTTAGGGCAGTGCAGTGGTGATCGTGCAGTGTAGGGGGTCATGCTGGGGGTGGTGTTTCAGGGTTTAGGGCAGTGCAGTAGTGTTCGGGCAGTGTAGGGGATCGTGCAGGGGGTGGTGTTTCAGGGTTTAGGGCAGTGCAGTGGTGTTCGGGCAGTTTAGGGGGTCGTGCTGGGGGTGGTGTTTCAGGGTTTAGGGCAGTGCACTGGTGTTCGGGCAGTGTAGGGGGTCGTGCAGGGGGTGGCGTTTCAGGGTTTAGGGCAGTGCAGTGGTGTTCGGGCAGTGTAGGGGTCGTGCTGGGGCTGGTGTGTCAGGGTTTAGGGCAGTGCAGTGGTGTTCGGGCAGTGTAGGGGGTCTTGCTGGGGGTGGTGTTTCAGGGTTTAGGGCAGTGGTGTTCGGGCAGTGTAGGGGGTCTTGCTGGGGGTGGTGTTTCAGGGTTTAGGGCAGTGCAGTGGTGTTCGGGCAGTGTAGGGGGTCTTGCTGGGGGTAGTGTTTCAGGGTTTAGGGCAGTGCAGTGGTGTTCGTGCAGTGTAGGGGGTCGTGCTGGGGATGGTGTTTCAGGGTTTAGGGCAGTGCAGTAGTGTTCGGGCAGTGTAGGGGGTCGTGCGGGGGGTGGTGTTTCAGGGTTTAGGGCAGTGCAGTGGTGTTTGGGTAGTGTAGGGGGTCATGCTGGGGTGGTGTTTCAGGGTTTAGGGCAGTGCAGTGGTGTTCGGGCAGTGTAGGGGTCGTGCTGGGGGTGGTGTTTCAGGGTTTAGGGCAGTGGTGTTCAGGCAGTGTAGGGGGTCTTGCTGGGGGTGATGTTTCAGAGTTTAGGGCAGTGCAGTGGTGTTCGGGCAGTGTAGGAGGTCTTGCTGGGGGTAGTGTTTCAGGGTTTAGGGCAGTGCAGTGGTGTTCGGGCAGTGTAGGGGTCATCCTGGGGGTGGTGTTTCAGGGTTTAGGGCAGTGCAGTGGTGTTCGGGCAGTGTAGGGGGTCGTGAAGGGGTGGTGTTTCAGGGTTTAGGGCAGTGCAGTGGTGTTCGGGCAGTGTAGGGGGTCGTGCTAGGGTATGTGTTTCAGGGTTTAGGGCAGTGCAGTGGTGTTCGGGCAGTGTAGGGGGTCGTGCTGGGGGTAGTGTTTTAGGGTTTAGGGTAGTGGAGTGGTGCTTGTGTAGTGTAGGGGGTCGTGCTGGGGTAGTGTTTTAGGGTTTAGGGTAGTGCAGTGGTGTTTGTGTAGTGTAGGGGTCATGTTTTAGGGTAGTGCAGTGGTGTTTGGGTAGTGTAGGGGTCGTGCTGGGGGTAGTGTTTTAGGATTTAGGTTAGTGCAGTGGTGTTTGGGTAGTGTAGGGTGTCGTGCTGGGGGTAGTGTTTTAGGGTTTAAGGTAGTGCAGTGGTGTTTGTGTAGTGTAGGGGGTCATGCTGGGGGTAGTGTTTTAGGGTTTAGGGTAGTGCAGTGGTGCTTGTGTAGTGTAGGGGGTCGTGCTGGGGGTAGTGTTTTAGAGTTTAGGGTAGTGCAGTGGTGTTTGTGTAGTGTAGGGGGTCATGTTTTAGGGTAGTGCAGTGGTGTTTGGGTAGTGTAGGGGGTCGTGCTGGGGGTAGTGTTTTAGGATTTAGGTTAGTGCAGTGGTGTTGGGGTAGTGTTTTAGGGTTTAGGGTAGTGCAGTGGTGCTTGTGTAGTGTAGGGGGTCGTGCTGGGGTAGTGTTTTAGGGTTTAGGGTAGTGCAGTGGTGTTTTTGTAGTGTAGGGGGTCATGTTTTAAGATACAACGCTCCAATACCTGACCAGTCTGCACTACATAAAACTGCAAAAAAACTAAAAATAAAAAGTGTTTTGCACACTTTTGTCATTGGGCTATATGTGGGCTACATCTGGGTAATATTTGTGCTACATTTGGGCTCTTTTTTCACTGGTGGCCATCTTGGAAGACTTCTTTGTTATGAAGTTTCCTAATTTCCTCATTTACTGCAGTATCCTCAGTAGGAAATGCTTTCAGTTTTTTACTTTGATTCCATCAAGAAGGCATTCAGATGTGTCACACATTTGCCATAAATTCAGAATGTTATTACTCTAGTTGTTCATTAGATCACTGTAGTAAAGCTACTGCTCACCAAGGAGTTAACTGGAAGTCTACTGCTGGTATTGAAAGTGATTGTTTCAGTCTGCATGTCAGAATTTTCTAATGAAATAGAAGAGGATTTGAGATCTCACTTAAAACATGCACTAAATTTTCTTTTTGCAGCACTAACCATAATTTCTATGGCAAAATGAACCCCCTCATTTTGTTCCTTTTTAAATTAAATGTTTTAAGTGTTACCAGTTTATTCCAATCAAGATGGCTTCAGGTGTGCCATACTTTTGTCATAAGTAAGGCTGTTAGCACTCTAGTTGTTCTTTAGAACACTCTGGGAAGCTGCAGTAGAACACAAAGGCATCAACTGACAGGCTGCTCCTGTTGAAATATAACAGGAAGATATTTGAGATCTCACTTAAAACATGTCCTAATTTTTCTTTCTACAGCACTAACCATAATTTCTATGACAAAATGAACCCCATCATTTTGTTCCTTTTTAAATTAAATGTTTTAAGTGTTACCAGTTTATTCCAATCAAGATGGCTTCAGGTGTGCCATACTTTTGTCATAAGTAAGACTGTTAGCGCTCTAGTTGTTCTTTAGAACACTCTGGGAAGCTGCAGTAGAACACAAAGGCATCAACTGACAGGCTGCTCCTGTTGAAATATAACAGGAAGATATTTGAGATCACACTTGAAACATGTCCTAATTTTTCTTTCCAGAGCACTAACCATAATTTCTATGACAAGATGAACCCCATCATTTTGTTCCTTTTTAAATTAAATGTTTTAAGTGTTACCAGTTTATTCCAATCAAGATGGCTTCAGGTGTGCCATACTTTTGTCATAAGTAAGGCTGTTAGCACTCTAGTTGTTCTTTAGAACACTCTGGGAAGCTGCAGTAGAACACAAAGGAATCAACTGACAGTCTCTGCCCTTGTTGGATATACATGTTTTACTGAGAATGTCAGACTTCATTCTCACATGACTGAGAAAGATAATGTGAATTTACAGAAAATATGCTCTCATTTTAGCTTCTGGGGCACCTTCCAAAACTGTATGGGACAAGCATGTGAAAATAGTTTTCTCTCAAACATGATTCATGATATCCCAGCAGAAGGTTTTTCACAGGGTAAAATCACCTTAGAACACACCACAATTCCTGAAATTAGTATGGTACCATCAACAAATGAATTCTAATGTAACTAAAGTCTGTTATCACCCTTTATAGTTCTCCTTTTGGTAACCCTCAAAATCTTCGATTCACTACAATGCATTTCAATGGGGTACTATCATTTATATTGGTCCCAAGATGGCTGCCAGCAATTCCAGGATGAAGTGCTGACAGCCAATCAGATCTCACGATGACATGTGTGGTTAGGCTCCGCCCAGATATATATGTGTTTTTACTTTTGATTTTCTCAGCAACTACTGAACGGATTTACACCATTTAACAAAAATGGTTCTTTTGAACCAAGAACTACCTCTTTGCCAAATTTGGTGTAATTCCGTTCAGCAGTTCGGGCTTTAGCCTTGCATAAAGTTTCCTATGGGAAATTGATTTTTTGACTCTTATTTTTTAATTTCTCCGCAACTACTGAACGGATTTACACCATTTAACAAAAGGGTTCTTTCTGAACCAAGAACTACCTCTTTGCCAAATTTGGTGTAATTCCGTTCAGCAGTTCGGGCTGTAGCCGTGTCTAAAGTTTCCTATGGGAAAATGAATGGGGAAAACACGTTTTGGGACCCCCTTTTTCTCGGCCCCCGCTTGACGAATCACCCTGAGACTTTCAGGGTAGGATCGGACCGGAGCGGGCCATAAAGTTTGAAAATTTCGCGAAGATTCGCCAACCGACGCAAGAGTTATTTCAAATAGAATGTCGCGGATTTCCTATGGAAAATAGGTCCTAACTATAACTATCTACTGGCGACCGCCAGTAGATAATATATATTATATATATATATATATATATATACACTCTACTGGTGGTTGCCAGTAGGTTCTTATAGTTAGGATCTAGTTTCCTTAGGAAGAGCTATTTTTGTTTTGCCAATAACTTTGGCCCCGCTTGACAAATCTTCACAAAGTTTTCAAAACCTATACTTTAATTAGGCCAGCTGCTGTGTTGAAAGTTTCGGGTGATGTGTCAAACGGGGGCTGACGAAAAGGGGTGCCCCAAAATACCTTTTCCTCATGTTCACAAGCCCCATGTTAACAAGCCTACAGCCCGAAATGCTAGATGGAATTACGACAAATTTGGGAGAAATGTAGAATTGGTTACATGGATCACACTTTTTGTAATTTGGTGTAAATCCATTCAGTAGTTTTACAGATATTAAAGGTTAAAAAATATAGATATCTAGGGATGCGGAGGATCCACAGATTTGACCGCAAAGGATCCTTGGATCTGCGGGGAAATGCAATGCCCTGACTGGCTGGCTGCAACCTGACGGAAAAGTTGCGGCCGCCAATTTGTTTGTCGCATCGACTGGGGGTGGGAAAACAAGAGTTCAAAAAGATATAAGGGATCAGGATACAGGTATTCTGACTCCATAGGACAGATAGAGGTATCCAGGGACCCCTCATGGGCCAAAAATTGCCAATTTTTTTCATCCCATCCATGGATCCGCAGATCTCAGTGCAGCCCCCTTTGTAAATCTGCAGAGGATCCACGGATCCTCTGCAAGGCAGTGCACAGCTTGGGTTTGGGTTCATGTGGCAGGGCTGGCCACAGCTAAACCCCTGCTGCACCCTGCATATATATCTATATATATTCTTCACAAACTCTCTTAGAAAAAGAGTAGAGGTGGGCAATCCAGGCAAGTAAACAATCTTTATTTTTTATTTTCTACTCACCGTATCCGTACTGACATGCTTCGGCTGGTCCTAGCCTTTGTCAAAGTTATCTATATATATCTATATATATGCATCCACAATGGCAAGCAATTCAATGTCGGCCGAAGAAGAGGGCACTCATGGAAATTTATGAAAAAGTGCTTTTAATGTGCAGAGCCTCCCAGCACTGACAGACGCCTTTCGGCACTACGCCTTTATCGATGTCAGTATGTGTATGTTCACGAAGCCATTTTAAAATAAAAAGTGCATGACGTGACAAATATCATCAACAGCGAAGATGGCCTGAAATCGTTTTTCACATTTAAGCATCTTAGAGCATGTTTTTGAAACACAACAAGTGAATATAGTGCACTTAAATCGTACCCAAAGTGATAACTTTTCAAACATTCGGGAGCAAAATCCGATTATATGTAAGGACAGGGATAAAGTAGCAAAAAAAATTCATAATTTTTAGCAAATTAATATCCCATCCTGACATAAATAATTCCAATTATTGTAGTTCTCAAATGGATTTCTTCAGTCTCCCAAATTCATACAGAATTTCGCCCTGGATGGGCAATTGAGAAATATAGTCACGGAAAACGAGAATGGACATATAAATATACATATATACAATATTGTCTCATATATCTTGAATATACACCTAAATTCCCTATGTCCATAACAATTGCGCCATGTATGGGCAATCTGGTTCTAGGGTAAAAAAACTAATTAAAGTGTATATATGCAGGTTGGTTTTAACTGTATGCTACAGATTCTCATAGGAGTTCATACAGCTTTGATCTCAACATATAGAAAACATTGGATGATACCCAACAAAAAAAGATATCTCTCTCTCTACATATATACCTCTGTTGTGTGAGGGTGGACTCATGATATCTGCATTTGAAGCATCCAAAATGAAAGGCACGGAGCAATAACAGGCTGAAAATTCTGTAATTTTAATGCAAGTCGATGCGTTTCGCCTTTCGCCTTTCTCAATACTCAACAAATGACATGACATGCAACATAGAGGTGATTTTAAATTCAAATATTACATTCCCATTCAATGGTTAATAGTAATGCACAAAGCAGGACAACCATCACAGTATGTCCTTCTTTTGGTGAAAACCGATGGTAGAATTCGCACCACATTTGTTATTCCCCATGGAATCTTGCAGGAATGAACAAGCGCGAATGCCAAATTGTAAAATGTGAGACTGTACGTAAAATCTACCAAATTGCGTGATGCGCAGCATAAGAGGGCGCTGCTTCCTTTCTGATGCAGGAGTAGATTTTCTACTCGAGCAGCAGCTTTCTCAATGCGAACAGAAGGTTTCTCAAAGCGAGTGGTTGCAACCTGCCGTGACCACTCGCATTAAGAAATCCGACCACCCGCATTAAGAAATCCTGCTAGGAGGCTGATTTTTCCCGCTGGCGCTCGCCAACTAGACCATGGCGAGTGCGAGTAAGGAAAAATCTCACTGGGATTTTCCTCGCTCGCGCTTCCCAACTTGACGTTGACGAGCGCGAGTGAGGAAAAAAA
Organism: Calotriton arnoldi; assembly: GCA_963921515.1. Taxonomy (NCBI): domain Eukaryota; kingdom Metazoa; phylum Chordata; class Amphibia; order Caudata; family Salamandridae; genus Calotriton; species Calotriton arnoldi. The sequence goes on from CAWUFW010007380.1 coordinate 943,356, forward strand.
CTCTGCTCTGCTTTGCGGAGCGGAGTTTTTGGGAACTCCGCGTGCTCTGCGGAGTCAGAGTGCGGCACACTCCGCGAATAGAGCAGAGTTCACCGCCCAGCGTTATATGCAATAGCATACATCTGGCAGGAGAGGATGGGGGTGGTCGTGTTGCCACTAGTGTTCCCAGTTTCAGAGAGAAGAACTCATGGGCCTAGAATACATAGAAGGAAGTACAACTGGCAGCCCCATGTGGCTTTATATGTGGACAGTTAAGATGACTAGCCATTAATCCTTGAATAGGCTTAGATACATGTGAGCACTAGCCAGAATGAATTGTGGACTCAATTCCATCCAGTTCAGTGATTTGATGCAGGCTTCACTTCAGGGAAATGATAATTCCAGGAACTTTGGAGTTTATACTATAGGTCAGACTAATGCCGACAGATTTATGTTGTCACAGGAAGGCTAATCCCCTACTTTGACTATTTGAAGATCTTTAAATACATTTCTACATTTCCTCTATACTTGATAAATAGATCCTACCCACCAATGTTTTTATTGTTTCTTAATCAATTCCAAGAAAAAGAAGTTTTTGTTGATGTGAATCAGTATTCACAGTGTATTTTTTGCTGAATTGTCTCATTGATTATATACCAATGGCAATTTACATTAACATACAGATTCAACATCCGATGCTACAGGGATGTGCTGGCCATGGTTTCTGCTATTCAAGAAATAAATGAAACTCCTGAGCTTTTGCCAAACATTACCCTTGGGTTCCGGATTTTTGATTCCTGTACGTTGGAGAGCCGAGCAATTGGAGGTGTACTGGAGCTCCTCTCAGGAAATATGGGTCTCATTCCAGGATACAGGTGCCCATCACTCCCACCCCTGCTTGGAATCATAGGGGAGACCATGTCATCCTTAACTGTCCCAATGGCAAGGGTCATGGGGCCACTTCACTACCCACAGGTAAAGGCCACATGTGAAATGAAAGAAACATTTTAGTGCAATATCGTGTGTGCTTTTAACACATAAGTGTGCACTCTTGGGTATGAATGTGTAATAAATAACATCCAATTATCGGAAATTCTTGGACATTTTAACGTCAAAATTGTGACCATCTTTCTTTAAAACCACTCATACTATGTAAAACTTTACTGCAACTGGAGCAGCTTAATTTTGGCTCCATCCTTTCCTGCTTACTTAGGTCACATATATGTGTACATATGGCCTTATGCCCCGGTGTGATGTAACTAGGTCTCCCAGTATTATGGTATTGTTTTTGGTAACATTTCCATCTGTATTTATCCATAATCATTTTTTGGCCATCTAATTGATTTTTATCCATATTTATTTTGTGGTTTGAGAATAAATGGAGTTGCAAAATGGTACATTTCAACATTTACTTGACTGATGAACATACACTCATACTTTGATGCCTGTTGGGTTTCAGCAAATTTAAGCAGCCAAATATAACAAAACATTACACCCACAAGTAAAATGATATCCCTGTATTAAAGGAAATCTGTTGTGTCCCTTGAAGGTAGACACCAGGAGCCAATATATATTTCCAAGTCTTCTTTATTTAGTCTTAGGTCATAGTTACATCAGTCTTGATTCCTGCCAGCACTGGTGTGGTACCAGCTCCTACATCTCCTACACCAGCCCCACCAGGAGCAGCCTGCCTAGCTGCTCAGCCCATCTCCAACTGCCAACACTGATCCACTCTGACACCAAGGCATTCCACGCATCACAGTCACACCAACATTCCGTCACCATCTTTCACTCTGGCTGAGCAACTAGGAGCAGCAGGGCTGGAGTACATGCAAATACAACTTAGTAGGGTATAACATTATCCCTTTTTCTTCAAAGGAAAACGAAAAAATGAAAATATTTAATAACAAGCAAGAACTATAAACAGGTGAAATGAGTAAACGTGAGTAATGGTACGAAACTCTAGGATGCAGCAATAAAGACAGAACGTCACAAGAGAGAGAACCATTAAGACAAGAAAGGATGGTTAAAATACAGCATCATACAATTGAGCAACAATATCCCCCATCTTCCCTCAAGAAAAATTATTAAGACATTTAATTGTTAAATCACCAACAATGTAAAAACGCAGAGAAGCCAAGTAAATAGCAACTTCGCCAGAGTAGAAAGACTGCGTACCTTTGGGAAGGAATAAAATAGTCAAGCAATAAAGAATACCAAAAAATAATAAATAATATTGCAAGCAATAACCCCATCCTTCCCAAAAAACATTGGAATATAATGTAGAAAAGGGTGGAAACACCCCACGACTAACACCAGAGGCCAGAAACAGACAACAAGGGTGAAGCTAACACCAAAAAATACATGTGTACCACAGTATGGACCACATAGAGGGTACACACACAGTGAGGCGCAGGGCGACTTACACACGACAACATCTGAAGCGCGGGACGACTTACACAGGACAACATGTGAGGCGCAGGGCGACTTACACACGACAACATCTGAAGCGCGGGGCAACTTACACAGGACAACATGTGATGCGCAGGGCGACTTACACACACAACATCTGAAGCGCGGGGTGACTTATACAAGACAACACGTGATGCGCAGGGCGACTTACACACACAATATGACATGCAGCGTAGCGCGACTTACAGACACACTCAGACCCACAGATAATAGCAAACATGCAGCGCGAGACGACAAACACAATGCCACCATGAACCTACCCCCATGAAGGGGTCACTAACTGGGACTCAAACCCAACCTTACCCCACACCTAAGGGATAAACTGTGATGTCCACCCACTAGGAGACTGGGACGTCCCAAACTAATAAACAGCGTAAAACTGTGGCATCACGAAATATGAAACATTTGATATTACTAATACCATAACACATACTGTAGTACACTAGAGGCCAGTGCCCACGCCGGTGAGCGATCTCTCACCCGAGTTGTAAATTGGCAACATACCAAACCACAATCAAGTGTATTACATAACTTTTTCTTTGACATTTGCTGTTAAATAAACTATAACCAATGCAGCCACAGCAAGACCTATTGTGAGCGAAATCTCACATGAATTAGCACTGCACAGAGCACACCCAGAATTATCTGTAACAAAACTAATAAAAATTCCCCAGCAATGTGGTAGGCTGTATGACAAAGTAAATATGATCACTGTCATCATTAGGATGTGCAAAAAACAAAAACAGTTAATCCAAGTTCCTCTAAAGAGTGTATCCAAAATGAATTCAGCTTCCATTCAAAGATGATGCTTCCGCAGATCGTCACTGCCCAAGATGACTCACCAATCAACAAACAGTTAAGAACAATATTCCCCTCAAAGGGAGAAAGGCAAAAATGCTACGATGCACTTTACTCACGAAACGAGTTTCCTCATACTTCTAAAGATGCAGCCGATCTTCACACAGCAACGTTCCCAGTCAGTTTCAGGTTTTTTTAAAAACATTTTTTTTTTTAAACGTTATTGGAAAACAAAAACGTGGTTGGCAAGTAAGCAGGAACCACACAAGCTATTGAGTATGCAGAAGCATACAATCCCAAAATGGCGGCACGTTTACAGACGTCCTGCCGGATGGCTCACGGCACGTCTGTGCATCCTGCTTCCTGAGGCAGCAGAATCCAGATGGTGGAATGTCACGAAGATATCAGGAGACCGAAGATGCAGGTAAGGCTGCGCGCGAGCTGGGAGTGGCGCGCGCCTTCACTTTCAAACCCCAAAGAGGCGGTTGAACTGCCAAAAGTCCAGGGGGCAGCCAGGGACCACAAATAAGTAAAAATAAGCTTACCCCCATGCCAGCATATGTAAAGTAGATGACCAGGAGACGTAGTTTCACCTCACGGACACAACACCAGACCGGCTTCAATAGAACCCTCTTCTTTTAAAATCCACAGCTGACCCTGGATTATTGAATTCATATGAGCGCCCACAAAAGCAGATAGGAATCTACATGTAGACACGAACGTAAAGACCTTAGGTTTTTATTAGTTTTGTTACAGATAATTCTGGGTGTGCTCTGTGTAGTGCTAATTCATGTGAGATTTCGCTCACAATAGGTCTTGCTGTGGCTGCATTGGTTATAGTTTATTTAACAGCAAATGTCAAAGAAAAAGTTAGGTAATACACTTGATTGTGGTTTGGTATGTTGCCAAAATCTGTTGTGTCCCTTGAAGGTAGACACCAGGAGCCAAGATATATTTCCAAGTCTTCTTTATTTAGTCTTAGGTCATAGTTACATCAGTCTTGATTCCTGCCAGCACTGGTGTGGTACCAGCTCCTACATCTCCTACACCAGCCCCACCAGGAGCAGCCTGCCTAGCTGCTCAGCCCATCTCCAACTGCCAACACTCATCCACTCAGACACCCAGGCATTCCACGCATCACAGTCACACCAACATTCCGTCACCATCTCTCACTCTGGCTGAGCAAATAGGAGCAGCAGGGCTGGAGTACATGCAAATACAACTTAGTAGGGTATAACAAAATCTCATCCTGTTTTTTAACTCCCCATGCTGTCTATCTGCTCAGCTATTGGTCAGGAATTTTCGAAACACAGTATGGCGAGGCACTCACAAGAATCACAATTTTCAGTATTTTTCTCCTTTAAAAAATAAATATAAACAGGAAACACACTGTTTTCTGTCTTTATTTATCTGTAAAATTGAGTAAAAATGGAACACTGGGAGCCATAGATGTAACCTTAGTAATGTAATGTATTGCACTTAAACAGTTATGGAAAGTGCATCTATTGTGTAATCATTGACATTAATATGAGTCCGCATGTTAAAATTATGTTTACAGTAACAACGGGTTGCAGTTCTCCTCAATATATCTATATCTCTGTCATTAGAATAACATTGCATTTCTCACATTTACGTAGTTCTTCAAATAATACTCTCCACTACTCTCCATTTGTTTCATACCAAGAAATGTACCCATTCGAGTTGTGCTTTACACCCATATTATAACTGTAAATGGATTTGTAACTGTGCATTTAAAACGCGTATTGAGATGCTTGCCGTACTAAAGTTGACTAAAGGCCTTAATTATTTGGATTTCAAAATGTTTAATTTTAATGTGAATGTTTGCTCTGGATGCAATGTCTTTCTCTCTTCTGCAGGTGCAATTAGATGAGCTCATGGTCAAAGAAAGGCACATTGTATGAAAGAGATAGTAAGGCTCGAAAGGAGTATCTTTTGCCAAGGTTTAGACAACCTAGGGAGGACTACTCTCCGAGCGGAATATGCAGCCGGGAGGATTTCAAGGAAGTTTTAACATGCAAACCAAAGGAAAGAAATCTAGGGCCAGATGTACGACCCATTTTTGCATGCACAAACGGGTTTGCGACCAGTTTGCGCTTGCAAAAATACCAATGGGCCATGTACAAACCCTATTTAGCGAGTCACAATTTATTTGCGAATCGCTAAATATGATTTGTGACTCGCTATTAGGAAGGGGCGTTTCAAGGGTGTCCCTTCCTAATAACGACTCACTACCCTATGTAAGATTGTTTTGCGATCGCAATTGTGATTCCAAAACACTCGCAATTTACCCCCCTCATCAAGAGGGTGGTAAAGCACTCGCAAAAGGGAAGGGGTCACCAGGGTACCCCTTCCCCTTTGTGAATACAGGGGAAAATATTTTTTAGGGGCACTACCTGCCCTTAAATAATGAAACGAAAATGTTTCATTTTTCTTTTTTTAAATGCATCTCGTTTTCCTTTAAGGAAAACGGGCAGCATTAAAAAAAAAACTGGTTTATTTAAAAGCAGTCCCAGACATGGAGGTCTGCTGAGCCCAGCAGGCCACCATACTTGGGGGGGTCAGCCATTCCCAATGGGGTCGCAAATTGCGAGTGCCTCATGAATATTCATGAGGCATGCAATTTGCGACCCCATTGGAAATCGCAAACAGTGTCTCTGACACTGTTGTACATTGGCATTAGCGACTTGCAAATTGCGACTCGCAATTTTTCGCAATTTGCGACTCGCTAATGCCAATGGTCGTACATCTGGCCCCTAGAGTGTAGTTGCTAACTTCTTGATCTTTGAAGAAAAAAATGTATTAGACATGTGACCTGGAATTCTGGAAGGTTCTTTTGGTTAGTATAATTGGGCATTGCACTTTAGCTTTGTTCAGATTCCCCTTTAGACTTAAGAGGTACATACCTCTTTGCAACACTCTGTTGTGTGGCTTTGTGCTATACAATATACTTTACCTTTGAGAACTTTTACAGAAGTTCTGCTTCCCTGCTTTAATAGGGTTTCCCTGATTCCCAGGTAAAATAGGGTTTAGTAGTTCTCCTTAGACAAACTCATGTATAGGCAAGAGGATCAAAACTTTCAATCTACGCATCAAACTGTATTGCAGCTACCAAATTCCTCATTTACTTTCTGTTATTGAGGATCATTTCCATGAGTGAAATCATCGAAGGTTTCAATCCAGGCAGTCCATCTGGATTGTAAGAAGCAAATGCAAAAAAGATAATTAAATATTTAAAGAATCTAACAGGTGAAGGAGTAAAAGAAGTGATAAAGAAAATAATCAAAGAAGTGTTAAACACCAAATTCAATCCAATGCAAAATGTCGACTATGAATGGTATATTTTCATTTAGGAAAGGCAGAGAGCTTGTGAAATGATGGATGAGTTTGTAGAAAGAATGAGTTTAGATGAAGAGGTCATACGTCTCAAAGTAATAGATGGTTGCCTCTCCGATTCCTTCAGATGACGAATGCTGAAAGAGACACTCAGCTTGGAGCGAGTACTCATGGCTGCCAGTGTGGAGCAGAGATCTGACAGACAGGCAGCTAATATGGAGGCCAACATGGCCCAGAATGAATCAGCGCTGAGTATGAAAAGCAAATCGAAGTACAAGGTAGAAGGCCATAAAGTAATGTCTCCAAAGAAAAAGAACTTGTGTTTTCAATGTGGATTCTCCTTTGCACATGATGGTGGCTGTCCCACCATTGGACAGGTATACAAAGGCTGCAGGAAAGAGAACTATTTTATAACAGTCTGCAAAGCGAGGGAAAGATCAAGTATGTCATGTTGAGAAAACAAAATGGACGCAACATCAATTGTGTCACGTCGAGAAAACAAAATGGATGCCAGAAAGTTCCAGGGACAACATTCTATGCACGCCCACAAGGACAAGTGGCAACATCAGTTGAGCAAGTAGACACTGAACAATGAGGATTGGTGTGTCATACCTTTCATCATAGATAGTGGAATATCGATAAACATGCTAGTGGAGAAGTACAATGAACTGTCTGCAGTGCCCCATTTAATTCCGTAGAAAACCAAAGTGTTTACATTGGCTGCTTTAACACCACTACAAAGGTTCATTCAAAGCCACTGTGAAGCATATAGCTTTGTAAATCACGCCCATAATTTCTATCTTAATTCCGGTTTTCGACTAGCATCCGATTAGCATCCTCGGAGCCAGAACTAAGAGGGCGTGTCGAGACAAGGCAGCTACAGGACGAAGATCGAGGCTCTGTCGGGGCAGTGGCAGGGCCCTGTTGGGGCCATGTCCATACCTGGGGCCACCCCAGCTCGAACGCTGAACGCTGAGAGCCCCAAGTAGGCAGGGGTCAAAGGCAAAAGTGAGCTGCAGTGGTGGCCCTAAGCTTGGCCAGTGGTACCCACTAGTTGCCTACAATCTTCACCTCTAATCGGCATGAGTCTCAGCCAGACCATGACACCACAAGGCTGCTGTGTGCGCATAGAGTGGTGAGTAGAGAGCACAGCATGGAAGAGCGTGGCACCATGGAGACGTGCCTCCCAGAGGGTGAGTGGTCTGTCCCCCCGCCTACCCTGATCTTAAAAAGAGCACATTGACTGCACCTGTGTCACGCAGTGCCTCAGCACCTCTTCCACGTCTCATCCTACCATCCCCCCTTCCTAATAACATCTCATCTGACCTCACTGCCATTACTCCTGCTTTACATCTTATGCCCAATTGCTCTCCAGCTTCATACAATTAAGGCAGGGGTGCAGTAGGAGCTCATTGGGGACTCAACCGGGGCATTAGTAGTCCTTCAGCCTGCTGGTTGGATCCAGCAAGAGGGGGAAAGTTCCAAGGGGCAACCGGAGTATCTCAGTGCCTGGTCACTAAAAGTTAAATAAGGAGCAGGGGCTGCAAAGTGCAGCAAAACTCAGGTGAAGGTTGAGCTCAGGGCTGTACTCAGCCCTCAAAAGTGAGAGCACGGGACACGGAGGCTGCCCAGCTAGCTTCTGATGTGGATTGGGGGCAACCATTGTGCTCCTGCTCAATTCATTGCCTGTGTCAGCATAACTGTTGCTCCCAGACCAGTTTATTCCCTCTCATACTGCCTCTCCTTGTGAGTCTGCCAATATGCACAATTAATCTTGGCCTACACTCCCAACAACCCTGCAGTTCTGCTCCTGGAGCAACTGGGGCTCAAAAACGTTGTCTACCAATGATGATCTAGCTAAGGGCATTAACAAGAATGACATAATTTGCCTCCATTGAACATGGTAATTAGCCAAGACAGCATGGCTATACCACCTTGAATTCTTTGCACCAGTCAAGTCATACCACAATGGTGGTCACCCCTCAGGTGTGATTTCAATTCTTATTCAGAAAGCCCTGACTACAAGCATAGTGGTACTGGCTTGCGGCCTTGGAGCCTACATATTCACAAAACAAAATCTTGGGGAAAAGTCACAAATCATCATAGAGTGCATCTATATCAATTTAAAGCAACCAAAGAAAAGAACTTGAGTGGCCGAAGTTGGAAAAATCATTAAAGCTTCAAGACAGCAATATCTGTGTGCCAGGTGGCTATTTGCGGGAGACTTTAACATGTTCCTTTCAGAATCAGCTGACCCTTCTATGTGGGTACAAGAGGAAGATGCAGCTTGGTTCATGCCTGATATCATGCTGGGTAAAACCAGGAAGGACTCTGCATGGAAGAGGTTCACTACTCTTCTCAATTAACTAGGTCTAAGATCCTTAAATGGCGGAAGCACCTTTGATAATCCTCCAGCCTGCACATTCATCTCACAAAGCTGTTCATCATTAATAGACTATGTTTACATATCTGCTCAGAACTTTAACCAAGTGAGCTGCTTTGAGGCGATCCCCGGCCTGAATAGAATTCATGTAATGTTAGTTTGATCTCTTTCTATGAACATGTGTTGATGCCCAATGGCTGAGGTGATAGGCATCAAAGCAGATGTCAGCAAATTCAGCAGAATTCATTGGAGCACCAACTTATCAGCTTAAAAAGTTGATGCACTAAAGAAACTCCTCATGGGAGTCCCGCCTGGCATGTCTCAGAATGGCACTCTCTAAAACCAATTTTCTCTACCCACCCAAGAGTCATGTCCAGTTTTTGCACTCATCGACTGAACTAAGAATGCTCAAACAGAAGCTGAACAATCAACCGAAGAGCCGGACCCTTAATAATTTTGGCGCACTTACTAATGAAATTAGAAAAATAAGAAAGGCATACAGATCAAAGCTATGGGAACAGAGTAAGCTGAAAGAAGAGAAACAGTGGGTGGAGTTGTATAATTAGGAAGCTCCCACAAATTTTGCAATCTGGTTCATCACAGGTCAAACAGAAACAGTTTGAAAGCACAGTCCTCTATATCTGCAGCTAACTGGGTAAACTATGTTACAAGTTTATATGTTAAAAATACAGAAATCCAACCTGATAAGCCTTGGACTCAGGGCACAGGGTCCCCCAAAGGTACCCGGGCACAACACAAGATTAATCAAAATATTTGGGACAAATTGCATTCAATCATCTCCTCCCTTCGCTCAGCAGGAGCCCCTGGGAACAACCGGCTACCAGCTAGAATATTCAAAGTTGTGCAAGAAGAATGGATCAATCTCTTATGCCCACTATTCAAGCAATGACAGGCAGCTAATATGGAGGCCCACATGGCCCAGAATGAATAAGCACTGAGTATGAAAAGCAAATCGAAGTACAAGGTAGAAGGGCATAAAATAATGTCTCCAAAGAAAAAGAATTTGTGTTTTCAATGTGGATTCTCCTTTCCACATGATGGTGGATGTCCCACCATTGGACAGGTATACAAAGGCTGCAGGAAAGAGGACTATTTTATAACAGTCTGCAAAGCGAGGGAAAGATCAAGTATGTCATGTTGAGAAAACAAAATGGACGCAACATAAATTGTGACACGTCTAGAAAACAAAATGGATGCCAGAAAGTTCCAGGGACAACATTCCATGCACGCCCACAAGGACAAGTGGCAACATCAGTTGAGGCAAGTAGACACTGAACGATGAGGATTGGTGTACCATCCCTTTCATCATAGATAGTGGAACATCGATAAACATGCTAGTGGAGAAGTACAATGAACTGTCTGCAGTGCCCCATTTATCTCCATAGAAAACCAAAGTGTTTACATTGGCTGCTTCAACACCACTACAAAGGTTTATTCAAAGCCACTGTGAAGCATATAGCTTTGTAAATCGCGCCCACAATTTCTCTCTTAATTCCGGTTTTTGACTAGCATCCGATTAGCATCCTCGGAGCCAGAACTAAGAGGGCGTGTCGAGACAAGGCAGCTGCAGGACGGAGATCAAGGCTCTGTCGGGGCAGTGCCAGGGCCCTGTTGGGGCCATGCCCGTACCTGGGGCCATCCCAGCTTGAACGCTGAATGGTGAGAGCCCCAAGTAGGCAGGGGTCAAAGGCAAAAGTGAGCTGCAGTGGTGGCCCTAAGCTTGGCCAGTGGTACCCACTAGTTGCCTACAATCTTCACCTCTAATCGGCATGAGTCTCAGCCAGACCATGACACCACAAGGCTGCTGTGTGCGCATAGAGTGGTGAGTAGAGAGCACAGCATGGAAGAGCGTGGCACCATGGAGGTGTGCCTCCCAGAGGGTGAGTGGTCTGTCCCCCCGCCTACCCTGATCTTAAAAAGAGCACATTGACTGCACCTGTGTCACGCAGTGCCTCAGCACCTCTTCCACGTCTCATCCTACCCCCTTCCTAATAACATCTCATCTGACCTCACTGCCATTACTCCTGCTTTACATCTTATGCCCAATTGCTCTCCAGCTTCATACAATTAAGGCAGGGGTGCAGTAGGAGCTCATTGGGGACTCAACCGGGGCATTAGTAGTCCTTCAGCCTGCTGGTTGGATCCAGCAAGAGGGGGAAAGTTCCAAGGGGCAACCGGAGTATCTCAGTGTCTGGTCACTCAATCAAAGTTAAATAAGGAGCAGGGCCTGCAAAGTGCAGCAAAACTCAGGTGAAGGTTGAGCTCAGGGCTGTACTCAGCCCTCGAAAGTGAGAGCACGGGACACGGAGGCTGCCCAGCTAGCTTCTGATGTGGATTGGGGGCAACCATTGTGCTCCTGCTCAATTCATTGCCTGTGTCAGCATAACTGTTGCTCCCAGACCAGTTTATTCCCTCTCATACTGCCTCTCCTTGTGAGTCTGCCAATATGCCCAATTAATCTTGGCCTACACTCCCAACAACCCTGCAGTTCTGCTCCTGGAGCAACTGGGGCTCAAAAACGTTGTCTACCAATGATGATCTAGCTAAGGGCATTAACAAGAATGACATAATTTGCCTCCATTGAACATGGTAATTAGCCAAGACAGCATGGCTATACCACCTTGAATTCTTTGCACCAGTCAAGTCATACCACAATGGTGGTCACCCCTCAGGTGTGATTTCAATTCTTATTCAGAAAGCCCTGACTACAAGCATAGTGGTACTGGCTTGCGGCCTTGGAGCCTACATATTCACAAAACAAAATCTTGGGGAAAAGTCACAAATCATCATAGAGTGCATCTATATCAATTTAAAGCAACCAAAGAAAAGAACTTGAGTGGCCGAAGTTGGAAAAATCATTAAAGCTTCAAGACAGCAATATCTGTGTGCCAGGTGGCTATTTGCGGGAGACTTTAACATGTTCCTTTCAGAATCAGCTGACCCTTCTATGTGGGTACAAGAGGAAGATGCAGCTTGGTTCATGCCTGATATCATGCTGGGTAAAACCAGGAAGGACTCTGCATGGAAGAGGTTCGCTACTCTTCTCAATTAACTAGGTCTAAGATCCTTAAATGGCGGAAGCACCTTTGATAATCCTCTAGCCTGCACATTCATCTCACAAAGCTGTTCATCATTAATAGACTATGTTTACATATCTGCTCAGAACTTTAACCAAGTGAGCTGCTTTGAGGCGATCCCCGGCCTGAATAGAATTCATGTAATGTTAGTTTGATCTCTTTCTATGAACATGTGTTGATGCCCCATGGCTGAGGTGATAGGCATCAAAGCAGATGTCAGCAAATTCAGCAGAATTCATTGGAGCACCAACTTATCAGCTTAAAAACTTGATGCACTAAAGAAACTCCTCATGGGAGTCCCGCCTGGCATGTCTCAGAATGGCACTCTCTAAAACCAATGTTCTCTACCCACCCAAGTGTCATGTCCAGTTTTTGCACTCATCGACTGAACTAAGAATGCTCAAACAGAAGCTGAACAATCAACCGAAGAGCCGGACCCTTAATAATTTTGGCGCACTTACTAATGAAATTAGAAAAATAAGAAAGGCATACAGATCAAAGCTATGGGAACAGAGTAAGCTGAAAGAAGAGAAACAGTGGGTGGAGTTGTATAATTAGGAAGCTCCCACAAATTTTGCAATCTGGTTCATCACAGGTCAAACAGAAACAGTTTGAAAGCACAGTCCTCTATATCTGCAGCTAACTGGGTAAACTATGTTACAAGTTTATATGTTAAAAATACAGAAATCCAACCTGATAAGCCTTGGACTCAGGGCACAGGGTCCCCCAAAGGTACCCGGGCACAACACAAGATTAATCAAAATATTTGGGACAAATTGCATTCAATCATCTCCTCCCTTCACTCAGCAGGAGCCCCTGGGAACAACCGGCTACCAGCTAGAATATTCAAAGTTGTGCAAGAAGAATGGATCAATCTCTTATGCCCACTATTCAAGCAATGCTCTTTAACAAACGAGGTGCCCAACAGCTGGATGGGATCCATATAATCACATCGCTGTCGGTCTGCAAAGATCGTTGAATGCCTTGTCTCACTCTTGTAATGAAAACAAAATCTCTATCAATGCCTCAAAGACAGAAATAATACTGAGTGGGAGAAAGAAAGTTAAGGAAACCATTTTCAACTTGGATCAGGAAAAAATTGAGCAGGTAGCCAGTTTTAAATACCTCGGTGTCTAACTTAACCAGCGTGACTCACACTGCGCACAGCTTGAGGCGATGAAAGGAATGTCATCTGCAATGACTATCAGCTTTCAGAAATTGCTAAAACAAATGAGAGGACCTGATCTTGTCATACGGCACTCTAATCTTCAAAGACAGTCTCGGCCCCTGGCTGGACAAGACCCAGTGCAGCTGTTATAGAAGACTATTCCAGCTGCCAGATGGCACTCTGTCTTCGCAATTTATTATTTTTAATTATTATTTTATTGGCATTTCCAATACAGTAATCATCACAACTTCAAAATTCCATCTTGAGCCACATTGCAGGTTGTTAGATACATGTTCACTTTTCTTTTTGCATATCATGGAAGTGTCCAGCCACATACATCTCACACACATTAAGTACATATAATGACAATGGTATAAAGTGGTACTGCAAAAGATACCTTTTCAGTGTAAGTCCCTTCCCTGGGGTTTCTGGGCAAATGGAGGCAACATATCCGTTGACCCCTGTCGACTCGCCTATTTACGTAGTAGGATCAGTTGTGTAGTTCCTAGCATTCTCATAGGTGCAAGGGTGGAGCAGTAAATAGGCTTTTAGGGGCTCCCATATATCCCTAGGCCTGGAGGCTGGTGGTAGTAATTCTGAGTATATAGACATTTGCTCCTGGCAGTACATGAAATCCTTAAATTTGGGACCCTCCCTCATCCCTCATCCCCACCTACATGCAACTTTATGTTTGGCGAGCAACAAGCCCAGTGGGACAAATCTTCTAATTGACACATCGACATTTTCTGTGTATCCCAAAAGTGCCGCAGGTGGGGTAAGTTGTGTCTGTGTTCCCGTCATTTGTGTTAAGGCTGCAGCTATCTTTTCCCAGTAATCTGTGATCAAGCTGCAAGCCCATGCCAAATGGAGAAAACCAGCATCTCCTGCCGTACACTGGTCCCAGTTGGCATTCGCTCGCAGGCGATATTGATGTAACCTAGCTGGAGTGTAGTGGACACGACGTAAGAATTTATAATGGATAATACGTAAGCGACTACAACTCATTATATTTCCTGCCTGTAGGCAGCAGTAGGCCATTGTTTGTCACTGAGGGGGGTCCCCAGTTCAGCCTCCCATCCTGATTGGGATCCACCCACCACCCACGCCTGTTCTGTCTGGGTGCAGCAATAGAACTGTCAGACTACGTGCGAAGGGTTATAGGTCTGCATCAGAATATGCAGGGGAGCAAGCGTGAGGGGCTCGCTCGGAAAATCAGGAGTGGCTGTCTTTACATCATGTCTCAATCGAGTGTATAGAAATGTTTCCATTTGGTTGGGGGTATAATTTCTAAAGAATTCCTCCCTGTTTTGGAGTTTGCCTTCCTTATAAAGCTCCCCCAGGTGTGCATGGGAAATCAGTGAAGCGTTTGGCAGCAGACCACTTCGTGTGTCACAGGAAGGAAGGGGTGGTGGGAAAGCCGTAGAAGCGGGGAGTAAAGCATGGGTGCCTGGAGAGGCTCCTGGCCAGTCCCTGCCACACTGCCATGGTGCAGGCCACCGTTGTCAAGTCCAATTTCGTGCTCTGAGGGAGTGCTCCGAGATAAGCAACAGCTGGGATTAGTGCCATATACCCCTGCTCTATTGGCAAGTGGGGCATGTAAGAGGGGGTGAAACCAGTAAGTTGCAAAGTGCGCTTGGGCACAGAAGTAGTATAGTTCAAAGTCAGGGGCTTCAAACCCCCCTTTTGTGAATAGTTGTACCAATATATCCCACTGTAATCTCAGTTGCTTTCCTCCCCAGGCTAGACACATTAGGTGAGCTCCCATGGATTTAAAGAAATGTCGGCCAGAAAAATAAGGAATATTGAGGAAGAGATATAATAGCTTGGGCAATATTACCATCTTCATCAATAAGATGCGGCTGGCTATGAACAACGGCATAGATATCCACCGGGAGATGGAGTCCGTCACTGCATCGAGTGCACTAATGTAGTTAGCGCATGTTAGTACGTCCCTGTCTCTAGAGATGACTATTCCCAGGTATTTGATCTCTGAGTCGCACCATTTTAGTGGATAGTCTGGGATATATTGAGGGGTGTTAGGGGTGAGGGGGAAGATCTGGAACTTCTCCAAGTTGATCGTTATTCCGGAAAACCCCCTGAAATTTATGAATTCCTGAAGTATGGGGTTAAGACTGATCTGGGGGTCACTGAAGTACAACGTAATATCATCAGCATAAAGAGATACCAATACAGGCCTACTAGGGTATTGGAGTGCATACTCCCGATGGTGCTGTCGAAGTTTAGCTGCTAGTGGTTCTATCGCCAAGGCAAACAGGAGGGGCAATAGTGAGCACCCCTGTCTAGTTCCTCGGTAGATGGCAAATGGAGGAATGCGTGTGCCACTGATGGTAATTTGTGCCTGCGGATGGTGGTATAATAGCTTCACCCGGTATAGAAATGGGATGGGAAAGCCCATGCGCCTCAGCACCATAATGAGTATGTCTCATTCTAGGGAATCAAATGCTTTAGTGGCGTCCAAAAAGACTGCCACAGCAGCAAGGTCTGGATCAATATCTTGAAGTACTGAGAATAGAGTGCGTAGGCTATGGGAGGTTGCTCTGCCTGGTTTAAAGTAAGATTGATCTGACAGCACCAGAGATTCCATTAGGAGGCTGAGTCTATTTGCCAAAAGATTAGCTATAATTTTGGCGTCACTGTTAATCAGGGACAAACTGTAGGATTTACAGGCATCGGCAGGCTTGCCAGGTTTAATAATGGAAATAATTAAGGCTTCATGGAGGGTGGGAGAATTTCCAACTCTCGAGCCTCCTCGTAGAGGGTTTTAAGAAAGGGTACCAAACTATCTGCATATGTTTCATAAAATTCGGCCGGAAGGCCATCTGGGCCAGGCACATGTCCTGACTGTAGCTGCATTATTGCAGTTTTAATTTTGTCTTCTTTGAAGGTAGTTGAGACTAATTCCCTCTGAGCAGCACTGAGCCATCCCAAGGCTACATTTTCCAAGTATGCATCAATGGTTGTGGTTTGGGATCTACATGTGGCATATAGAGAGGAAGAGAAGGAAAGGAAGGTACAGAGGATGTCCTCAGTATCCCTTTGTGGGTGTCCACAGAAATCTTTGAGCTCCAGAATATAGTTTGAGAATCAGGGTTTGCGGGTCATTTGGGCAAGCGCTTTTCCGGGGCGCTCCCTCTCTCCATACCGTCTTGCCTGATGGTATCTACTTCAGAATCAACATTTCTGTTCAGCTGTGTTTTGGTTTTCAGTGAGTGTGTCCCTGATTTTAGTGCTTGAATCAGTCCCTTGAGAATTATGTAGTTGTGATTCCAAATATTTGAGTTCAGTTTCCAATTTCCCCAGAGTCGTATGTATATCGTGTAGTATACCTCCACTTTTAGCAATGCAGAGGCCTCAAATAGTAACTTTAAATGCCTCCCACACTGTGGCCAAACTCGGGACAAAGTCCACATTGCGCCAGAAGAAATCCTTGAATTCCTGCCGGATCTCCTCCCTGAATGGAGTATCTACCAGCGCAATTTTTGGGAATCTGCGAGGCCAAAAATGGCGGGGAGGCGTTCAGTGGGGGTAGGCGCAATATAACAGGGGAGTGGTCTGTATACGTCAAAAGCTGTGCATGCATCAGCCACGGGCGAAGGCCCTTGGAGATGAGTCAGCAGTCTATCCTGGAACAGCTGGATTGTAGGGTTGAGAAATAATTGCCTTCCCTCCCTGATGGGTGTATTGTCCACCAGGCATCTAAGAGCAGGTGCTCCTTCTTGATTTGCTGCATGTGGTGGTGTGCAGTGATATAGTGAAGTGATAGGTGGTGAGAGCGGTCTAAGCTCGGTTCCAATGTAAAGTTCAAATCCCCTCCACAAATAACGCGAGTGAAGCCAATATTCACCACCAGCCCCCATAAGCGGATAAAGAAATCTGTGTCATCAATGTTAGGCCAATAACAGTTGACAAGCGTCACTGACTGGGCCGCCAACCTGTCCCACATTATGCAGTATTGGCCCTGGGTATCCTACATGGACCCCTTTTTTTTCTAATTATTATGGCAGTGAGTCTTGCATATGTGGAATACGTAGAGAAACAACTATGGGATGCCCATGAAGCAGCAAAAGTGTGGAGGGTGGTTGGACCTATGTGCGGCTCCTGGAGCATGGCCACATGTACGTTATGTCTGTCTAAGTATGCAAGGATATGCCTGCGCTTAGGGGGGTTCTCCAGGCCTCTTATATCCTACATTAGGAAGTTATATTCTAGATGTTTTATGGCATCTTGCATCTGCAATCATCTGTGGTGTCTAGGTAGCCAGAGAACGCTCCGATTATGCCATTGTGTGAATGGTGCGTGGTGTCAGACATTTTAAGCAATGTGAAATGCTTCCCAGAATACAGTAACTCCCTACCCATCCGCCCCTCCCACAACGGCGACCCAATCTTACTGGAGACAATTCCCCCTCCCCAAGCCACCCCAACATGGGTGGTGTGCCCCTTAACTCGAACACTGGGTACAGTAACAGAGTTTAAATCAGGGAATGAGAAATAGGGGAGAGAGGAAAACGAAAAAGAAGGGAAAAAGAGGGGGTAGATTGTAGGTTGTGCGGCAATCAGGAGACAGAAGCATACAAAAGAGATTGCTAGTACCAATATAGTAAATAGTAGATATATTTCTACCATAGTGCTAATAGGATGAACATAAGCCGTCGAGATAAAAACAGTAGCACTTGCATATTCCTAAAATGCCCGCCCTAAGTAATTTGCCTAAATTACCCTAGCCTAACCTGGATGTGTAGGTGTATATGTAGCCAAGAAACCCCTAAGGAAGAACCAGAACGAAGGACCCCGTTTCTGCGTTGAGGATGACAACCCGCAAGGGATGTCAGAATGCTGGGTGTCGGAGATTCGTCATGCAGGACCCCCGTCTCGGCCTGGAAGGAATTCTCCTCTAATTTGTAGGGGGGAGTGAGGGTCTTATATACTAAAGTAGTCACTCCAGGGTTTTTTCTAGAATTGATATGTTTTTAAAAAACCCTGGATGTTTTGAAAACAATCATAAAAGTTTTTGAAAACAATCACCAATGCTTTTCTAAACAAGTGTGATCATGCACAGCTGGCTGTTGGCCAAGGATGAAAAAGTGGTGACCCTTATACAGAATAAATCTGCCGTGCCTGGGGACATGTTTATGTACGCCAGGTACAGGGATTATGATAGAATACTTAGAGCCTGGTGTCGAGGAGACAGGAGCAAGCTACTAGGTAAAAGGTCACCTGTTTAGAATCATTATTGTCTTGTGGATGGGACAATGTATGTAAAAATGGGGTACACATCGATGGGACTATCCTAAAAGACATGACAATGCGAGTGCACATGGAGTCCATTTTAGACTCTATTTAGGCAAGGCTCTGTTTCATTGTTAGGAGGAACGCTTTCACATAATCCTCTCCGCTAAGTTGTTCCTTCCCTGTTCCCGTTGCCATAGTGCAGGTTGTGGCTCTGAGCAGATTTGCAGGGTTCAAACAGCAGTTTTGACTGTCTCACCTCTGTTCTGCCCATCTCCAAGAGTCTGAGAAAGAATATGGGGGCATATTAGCAAGAAGCTTGTTAAAATTATCGCCGTTTTAGCGGCAGGAAACTGCCGCTAAAGCGGCGATAATGGACTTGATAATATGCGCTATAGAATTCCAATAGAAGCCCAGGTTAGATGTCCTGCACATCTAACCTGGGCTTCTATTGGAATTCTATAGCGCATATTATTAAGCCCATTATCGCCGCTTTAGCAGCAGTTTCCTGCCGCTAAAACAGTGATAATTTTAACGAGCTTCTTGCTAATATGGCCCATGGTACTTCAGCGTGATGGCAGGGGACAAGTCGGCGATACCGAGATCAATAAGCTCCTGATGCGGTCTCTGGTGCTGGCCACGGTCAGTCTGGGGGATCTAGGTCCCGCCTCGCCCTCCCAGTACTTCAGAGGGGGCATGAGTAGACTTGAGGCAGCAGCCTCCCATCCAAGCGTATGAGTCCCTCTAGCCAAGCCGGTACACTGGTAGCACAGTGAATATTTCCACTGGCCTCCTGGGGGGGCGGCAAGGTTTTCGCTAAACACTCCCCAGTCTCCAACTGATATACAAATTAGGCCAGCAGAGCCCCAGGATCCCTCCACCGCCCCTCTCCATGAAGGCCTACTGTTTTCCGCGGCTCCTCTGACAAGTAGATCTCCCGCTGCTGTGTCTTCCACCATCATAGGGCCGAGACACCAGCCTCATTCCTCTTGCGGCCTCTCACCTTCTGAACAGGCCCTTCCGTACCACAGCACTTTGCAGTAGTTTTCCAGAAGGAGCGGTCTCTTTTTTTAAGGCAGCCTCAGGCTGATCCGGCTAGGGCAGCCGACCCGTCCTAGGTGTCTCGCCGCACCAGCTCAGCCCGAGCCACTCCAGAGCGGTGCTGTGCTGCAGCTTCTCAGGCCTCAATCCACTGCCACAACTCTGAGTGTGCGTGCGGCAGGTGAGAAGGCACAAAATCAGCAGGGCTCCCGGTGGTATTGTCCTTGTGTTGTAGGAGGCTCACCGCTGCCGTGCATACCTCTTAAAAAATGTTTACGGGCATGATAATGGTGTTTTTTGGCCCCGGATTATAGGAGCCTCCCTAAGGTGCAGACATTTTGCTGGCCTGCTCTCTAGCGCCCCCCTGTCTTCGCAAATTTGTCTAGAATTCAACTTAAGCAAGCAAGAGACCCTAGGGAAGTCAAGTTTCCTAAGTTATTATTTCGAGCTTAAGGCTGCCCCTCCTGGCTTATTGAGGGGACCTATATGGTCAAGCATGCAGAATAGTAAGCTTGCATAGAATCAATCAAAAAGGAAGGGGGTGTTCTTAAACACAGGGTATTAAAGGCGCTAACCTGTTCTCGTGAAAGTAAATGAAAAGAAAATATCAGTGTGGTGCATCAGGTGAGGTAAAACACCTAAACCCTCAATAGTGGACAAAAGTCCGAATCATACAAATGATAACAGGCCCTGAGCACACACATAAAAGTTTTTACAACACACAGTAAATGTTGTATGCGAAGGATGACTGCAGAAACGTTCTTTCGATATTCCTTTAATGAGGTGTGAATTCATATGCCAGCCATATGGCCGTATCGAAAGAACGTTTCTGCAGTCATCCTTCGCATACAACGTTTACTGTGTGTTGTAAAAACTTTTATGTGTGTGCTCAGGGCCTGTTATCACAAGCTTGCATGGAATGCATATGCAACAAAGTCAATAAATGCTGTGGTCCCCCAAGAAATTATTGATCTGTACCTTGCACCAAAATCATGCACAAAACTGCTGACAATAAATGCAAGGCTGAGATACGCAGATGATGACCGACAGGAACTATCAGCAAAGTCCCATGCAAATCTGTGTGTTTCCCTCTATCAGTCCAATGTTAGGGCCTCCTATTTATCTTGCCCTATGAGTCTCGGGCTGAAAAAAGACCTAATCAGGATAAGATGTGGCTTTATACCCCTAAAAGCCTATAAATATGGATGATTGAGGGAGGCCCAGAGGTGTAGGTTGTGTAACTACAAACTTGAATCATTGTTGCATGTAGTTTGTGTGTGCAACAAATTGAATGACTTGAGGCATTATAGGTTATCTCTTGTATTTCGTATCTTAGGAATTAGGCAATATCAAAATGCAATAGCAACATGTCTAAGCGGGACACATGCCCAGCTAACTGCTAGATTTTTGAAATTCCTGAAGGAGGCCTACAAGGTTTTGAACAAGAATGCCATGTTGGCGCTTAACGTCAAATCTCTAGGGTCTCCCTCATAGGCCACACTGCATCTTTTTCATGCCTCCTCAATTTTAACAGTATTTAGCTTGCTGTCCAGATCACCAGTCAAGCAAAAAATGTGTAAGGCCTTATGTGATAGCCCCAGCCAGCACAATGCTCTTTATGCTTTTATGCTTTTTTCTGCCTATCGAATTAATTATAGCTGGAGTGTTTATCATGTCTTCATTTAAGAACGAAGTTTGTGTTTACCCTGCTCGTTTTGCACATAGAAACAACTTTTATATGAAAGATTTATCAGGTTACGATATAAGAATGAAGCTTGTGAGAAAGGTCTAATCAGCTCACTGCACTCTGAGCTCCCCAAGAATGAAGTGTATGTGTACCTTGCTAATTTTGCACATCGAATCAACCTTTAAATGAAGTACCTATCCTGCTTCAAGTTAAGAATGAAGTCTGTTTGATAGTTCTAGCCATCATGATGCACTTTAGGCGCTCCTAACATGAAGAGCTACTGCCCCCTTTTTTGCACATTGAATTAATTTTCAGATGCAGTGTTTGTTATGTCTCTCTTCAAGAAGGAAGGTTGTGTCTTGCTTGCTTATTTTGTACATTGAACCAAGTTTTGGGTGAAATGTTTATTATGTCTCAAATTAAGAATAAAGCCTGCCTGCATCTTCCAGCTCTTGCCAGCCTTATGCATTTTTACACTGTTGAATTATGTCAATTATTTGACTATTGTTATATAATGTATTAAAGTCTTATGAAGTGTTTTTAATTATGAAGCTTGTGTGTATCTTGTTTCTTCCATCCCAAAATTGTTATTGTTTTTATTAACTAAACAATACAATTTACCTTACCTTACTGTGAAGCATACAAATATGAAAATACAGGCACCAATTCATGTCTTACCAGGCACTTCATCGAGCACGTTTACTCAGATTTCTGTAAACTACAATGTCAATGCCTATCATGAGATAGTGAATCAGTTTCTGTCTCTGTTTCATGGATTAGAAAGGCTTAAGACCATGAAAGTGCAACTTCATATAAATGAGGACATTCGTCTTGTTGCTCAACTAATTACATTCCATTTGCAAGAGGCTGTTGAGAAAGAACTTGATGCCTTATTAAAGCATGACATCATTGGGAGATCCAATGGTCCGATGCCATGGCTATTACCCATAGTGGTAATGCTGAAAAAAGATAATGGAGGAGCTGTGTGCGTCTGTGTTGATATGCACCAAGCAAACCAAATGATTGAAAGAGAACGAAATCCAGGTCCACACATTGTGAACATGATTACGCAGCTGAATAGAGCTAAAGTCTTTTCCCGCCTGATTTGAACCAAGGGTATCACCAGCTCAGACTGGAAGAGAATTGCAGGTACATTACTCCCTTTTCGGCTCCTGTTGGTTGCTGCTGAACTTTTTAAAGATGTAATTCATGATACAGCCAGTCACAAATGCTTTCAATTGCAGTGATGACATACTATCCCTAGTTCAAGTGTGTCGAATACTTGCTGATGCAGGTCTCATGTTAAATGTGGCAAAATGTGAGATTCATCAAACCAAACTCAAGTTCTTTGGTAATGTGTTCTCTGATGGGCAATTACTCCAGACCCGAACAAAGTACCAGCCTTGCTATCCACTTCTCCCCCACAAGATGTAACTATGCTGAGATCCTTCCTTGGTGTGCCCAGTTACTGTCCACGGTAAATTCGTGACTTTGACACTGTAAGTGCCCCATTAAGAGAACAAAACTAAATGCCCCATTCAAGTGGTCGAATGAATATGAACAAAGCTTCAAGAAAATCAAGAATGCAATTGAGAACGCAACTGAAATGGCATAACTTGATCCCAAATTACAGATGGAGTTTGTTGTTGATTCAAGGTCAGTGGGGTCGGGTGCCATCCTTGCCTAGCACACTGGACATCCCAATGCGCCAAGGCACATTGTGACTTATGCCAGCCAAAGTTTGTCATTGATTAAAAGTGCCTATTAACAAGCTGAAAAAGAAATCCTCGCTGTGGTGTGGGCTTGTGAACATTTTCATGTGTTCCTACATGGAAAGCAGTTTACAGTTATCACTGACCGCCAAGCATTGCTTACCATTTTTGGCAGTCCTAAAGCCAAGATGCCCTCAAATTGACAGGTGGGGGTTGTGATTGCAGGAGCATGATTAAACGATTGTATGTGCCAATACAGTGTCAGGGCACTATTTCTAAATTGGCTAATGCTTATGTTAACTTCATTGTGAAATCCAGTACCCCTGCTGCCATATCAGTGGAACAAATCATTGCTGCCATAAGCACTGACAAATATTTGCTGATACTCAAAGACATTATTACACATCAATCGTGGCATAAACATACTCAACCTCTTCATGATGACCTTGAATACCAGAAATTCAATTCGATTAAAAAATGTACAAGAAGAACTTTTAGTTACCTCAGAAGGCAACTTCTTATGAGGGTCAAAAGTTGTCATACCCAAGAGTCTGAGACAACAAGATATTGAACTGGCCCATGAGGGACATCATGGAGTTGTTACTACTAAAAGAGCTATTCGGGACCGAGTGCAGTTCCCTTGTCTTGATGAAAAAGTTGAAAACAAGGTAAAGGCATTTAATTTGAGCAATGGCTTGTCACCCAGGACAACCCCGCATCCATTAAACATATCTGATCTCCCAAAGCATGCAAGGAGAAAATTGCATTTGATTTCTTTGAACCCCTTGACAATGGACATCATCTACTAGTAATTGTTGATGAATATTCCCATTTTCCCCTCATAGAAGATCTGTTGCCAACTGCTCATGTCAGAGACAGTGAGAGACTAGGAAGCATTTTTGCAACATGGGCTGTTCCTTTGATTTTGAAATCTGACAATGGCCCACCTTTCAATAATCGAGACATTAAAGATTTTCTCATGCATCTACATGTCAAGCATCAGAAATGCACACCTCTCTGGCTGCAGGCGAATGGTGTTGTCGAGAGATTTATGAGCATCCTCAAGAAGACCATTCAGCATGCTGCGCTGGAAAAACTTGAACTCAAATCAGTTCTTCAGTATACGCATTGTGCATACAGGTCAACTTCCCCATTCTACCACGGGTGAAACCCCTGACACCTTAATGTTTGGGAGAGCCATAGGAACAGAATTGCCACAATGGACCACTGAGAGATGTATTGAAATTGATAAACTTTGCACTACTGTCTCACAAACACAAAATTAAGACCTATGCGGATAGACACCGCTAGGCTCAGAGCACTGTGTTCAAAAGAAGAGACCAAGGTATCATCAGGCAGAAACAAAAACACAAGTCTGATGCTCCTTTTGATGCTGACCCATTGAGGGTTGTGACCAGTAAAGGACAAATGGTGACTGCTCACCATTCTGGCAAAATCCATTACGAGAGATTCTTTGCATTTCAAGCACGTACCTCGATCTTCTCCAGCTCCAGATGTCAGAAGTGAGACGTATCCACCTCAGAATGTGGAGAACCCAAATGACTGTACCAGTGTCTCTGTAACCAGTGCCAGTCGTGGACACTTCTACTGTATCTCTGCAATCTCACAAGACCAGATCTGGGTGATTGATTAAAGCACTGAAACAACTTATTGATGAGTTGTGATGTATATATGTATTTTTGTACTTTTTATTTAACAAAGCGGAGATGTAGGGGCATATTTACAAGCCCCTATCGCCACCACAACGTCACTTTCAGTGACGTTGTTATGGTGATAGGGGCCTTGCCTTATTTACAAGGCAGCGTTAAGCCACTTAACATGGCTTAATGCTGCCTTGTAAATAAGGCACCCTTTCACGCGATGTTTAGCATGAAAGGGGAGGGCAATGGGTGTTGCGGTAGGCGTTCCACCTCAACACCCATTGATTTTGATGCTGCTCCCTATTTGCAAGGGCAGCGTAAATAGGCGGCAGTGCAAAAATTAAGACCAGGGAAAACCTGGTCTTAAACAGGCAAAACGAGGAGAAATGCTTTATTTCTCGTCGTTTTTGCTGTTTCCATGTGTGCTGCCTTGTGCAGCACACATAGAAACAGCAAATTGTCTATGATTGTTTATGTGCAGGAAGGTCCGCCTTCCTGTACATAAACAATAATTTTTTTTAAAATGCGGTTTTACAACTTCTATGCATGCTGCATTAAGCAGCACACATAGAAGTTACAAAACGGCATTTAAAGATTGTTTATGTGCAGGAAGAGGGACCTTCCTGCACCTTCCTGCACATACACAATCTTCCTCTCAACACAGGTATCCTTGCACTGTGGTGCAAGGGTTCCTGGGTTTGTGCTAGGCAGCTAAAGTTAGCACCAGCACAGGGAGAAACGCTAGTAAATATGGTGCAGCCCTGCGTTTCTAAAATGACGAAGCGTGTCGTTAGTCTTCTTGGCTTAACGACACGCTTCGCCACTTTATTGTAAATATGCCCCGTAGTGTCTTGTGAGTTAGAGATGACGGGACCATTTTGGTTCCTGATGGACTCCGTAGAACAGTGATGTAAGTACGTGGGTGGGGGTTATACAATTCATGATGTAGAATGTTCAGTTAACAGTTAAACTCTGAGGAATAAAGGCGTGTAATACCAAGCTCATGTGTGGCGTGATCAGTTGCATGTACCCAGGCTGGGGAGGATGTTTCAACAGCAACAGCCAGGACAGTCATAGGAGGGTCAGAGCTGCAGGTGGATGGGGAAGAGGGGTCAGAGGTGAACTCTTAAGTCTGCGCTCCTAATGGCCACCCTGTGATGAGGTGTTCCTTCAGGAGATGAGTTGCGGCACACTGTAACCCGGTATTTGTAAAGCGCAAACTAATCACCCGTAAGGGTCTCAAGGCGCTGGGGGCCGTCGGGGAGATTAAGTGAGCTATTGCCCAGAGTCACATGATGCTGAGCTGATCTGCCTCCAGCTCTGGGAATCGAACCGTGAGCCCCATGCTCCAGAGTCAGCCGCCCTGGCGGCTGCGCCACACCTCTCCCACTGTGAAAGTGGAGAAGCCATGCATTGGGGTGTATCGTGGGAGAACACCAGGAACCACCTGCATGTGTTCTTTCACTTCCTGCATTTCCTGGTTTCCAGTCTGATGAGGCTGCTGCTCTGTGCGTGCTCTACTGGAGATGTTAAGCATGTAAACATGTAATGAGAGTGAGTAAAGCAGGCTCCAGGCAGGGTCATAAAGGATGGGGAACTCATCAGTAAGTTGGAGTATCAGAAGCATTGAAAAGTGTGGTTAGTATCACGGAAACAACTGGTTTAGAAATTAAACCTTAAAGGAAAACTAAGGCCCAGATTTATAAAACTTTCACACAATGGGGCGCAGTCCCCAAGGTTGCTGAGCCGCATTGAATTACAGAGAGATAGAGCAGATAAGCATTTTAACTACTAAAATATGGCACTATCTTGCTCTCTCCCTAGTGCTACAAAAGGGGATGATGGACGGAACGTTTGAGCCAATCAAACACTCACCCCCAGTCAACTGATCTGGGTTTAATCCATCATCATTCTTTAGCTCACTCCACCACCCCAGTTCAGACATGGCCATATGCAAATCAGTCTGACCCTGTGCCTCATGGGAACAGTCCAGCCCGAACTCCCTTGTGCTGGCGCGCAATCTGGGTGCCTTGCACCATTCACATACCTTCGCACCAAGGTGCAAAGGTGTCTGAGTGAGTCTAGCATAGGTTTTGTACCAGAAAGGTACCATTCTAGTAGAACATACTACGCCTAGACAAACATTAAAACTTTTCCCACTTTGGGTGTGTGCTGTAGAGTGCAACATGCATGCAAAGTTGACAAAGTTGGGAGCAAAAAAGCATTTCTCCTTTTTAACCCCTGCTTCAAAGTGGCAATATTTTTTGGTGCAAAATCCTGTCTGCTATTATTAGTAGATGGAGTTTTGCATATAAAAACCCATTAGCTACCCATAGAAAGCCCCCTTGAAGCATAATAAGGCAAAGTGACTTCTTGCTTTGCATTATGTTCAGGCAACTTTCCTGTCAAAACAAGTTTTGCACTGGAAAGTAAATCCAAGAAAAATATTTTGCACAGCTTTCTGTCACTTTTGCGATGCAAACTCAGTGTAAAATGTTTGTACTCCTGGGCCTAAAAGTAGTGAAGAACTAAAGATGTAAAATCATGCTACTCTGCAGTCATTGGCTAACCTATAAGACTGGATACGTGCCTTGCTTTCAGTACTCCTCTTCTCACCAGGATAAGCATATGATGTGCATTCATTATGTAAGCCAATCCCTGAAAATATTCCATGTTTACCAGTAACCCATAATTCATAATCTTTAAGATGTGTGTGCTGAAAAGGAAATATTTGTTATAACTGAATTTCCATTTTGTTGAGCATTCTCTTGTATTCCTTGGCAGATCAGTCACTTATCTCAGCTCCCTTCCCTCAGTGACAAGCTCCAGTTCCCTTCCTTCCTGCGCACTGTGCGAAGCTTCACGTTCCAGAACAAGGCACTCGCGAGTCTCATTGGTCACTTCCAGTGGACATGGGTGGGAATGATAGTTTCTAATGATGAGCTGGGAGTGCAGGGTGGCCAAGGCATCAAGAAACACATTGAGGACAACGGTGGGTGTGTGGCCTTCATGGAACAAATTCACCTCAGATTCTCCAAGGAGAAGATCTTGCAACTAGCTCAAATGATCCAGGAACACTCAGTGAAGGTGATCATTGTTCACAGCCCTGAGGTCCATGTCAAAGTGTTACTGCAAACCCTTTATGAACAAAACATCACCAGCAAAGTTTGGATATTCACTGTAGCATTTATCATAACCCCTGGACTGCTCCCGAATCATGCCTGGAAAATACTCAACGGATCCCTAGGAATCGCTCCCTACACAGATCACATGGTGGATTTTGAGAGGTTTTTGTTTCACCTTCACCCTTTTAGATACCCTCACGACATATTTATAAAACCCTTCTGGGAAGAAGTGTTCCACTGTAAATTTCCAAAGGTTAATGGGACTGAAAGAGAAGAACAAGAAGTACCTCAAAGCCCACTGAAACCTTGCTCCGGGGAAGAGTCTTTGGGTAAACTTGCTAGCTCATTGTTTGAACTGAATGATCTAAGCTACACTTACCAAAGCTACACAGCAGTGTATGCTATGGCTCATGCTTTACATAATCTGATATCCTGCACACCGGGAGAAGGACCTTTCACCAGTGGCTCATGCGCTGACGCCAAAAACATTCATCCATGGCAGGTAAGAAGAAATACCAATATATGTATCTTTGCAATTTATTATTGAGTCATTATTTCACATAGAAAGATGACAAGGTAACTACCACTCATCACCCTACAGGTTGTTACATTCAGCTTCAGCTAGTCACTGGTTATTACTAACCTGATCAACTTAGTCGAGACATGGTATATTTTTGGATGGACAATTACAATAAAAACTGATAGAGAAAACAAGGTAAAAGCGGACACGTAGGTCAAAAAAGCAATCAGTCTTGGTTGTATGTAAAGTTAAGGCTGGGTCTGGTGATAATACCAGTGACAAATGCCTCGGCACTGGTGCTAAGTCTTCCCCAACCACATACAACGAACGGTAAAAAGTGAGCTGATTATGCAGATAAGGTCGCTCCTTGGCAATGCAAAGTCATCCTATTTTTGAAGGAGCTTATAATTTCTCCCCAGCACAAACAAGCTACACCCCATGCGCTTTCTCAAAATACTTATGTTTACTAAAAACATTGGAAAAATAATGGGGGGATGGGCCAAGAAAATGTGCCAAGCCTTGGTCAGTCAGTGAGTGGGCGGGCCTGGAGGGCTGAGTTGGTGACAACACGTAAATGACAGTTCATACACCTTAATGATGTCTATTAATCTGAATCTATTGCCAATTATCAACCCCCTACTGCTGACACCTAAATTAAAACACAAACAAGCATTTATTTATACCAACAAGGTAACAGCTGGAGGGTGTGTCCCCCAGCATTTGGTTCTGTGGTATGCATGTGTGAAGTACTCACATGCGGTGTACCAGGCCTGCTAACCTGTATTAAAGAGAGAAAAGTAAGTCATGCAATGAAACCACATGGCAGAGAAGCCCCAGTATTATGCAAACTTAACTGTAAAGGTATTAAGAGTTGGGTTGTAATCCGGCTTCAAAATGTCAGATGGTGGTGGTTTGGTGCATTACCTACCATGACTGTTTTAGTCCCAGGAGGCTTGTAGGAGGCTGTCGCCATGGTAAGCTTTGGCAAAGCCACAACGTCTGGTTATGGCATTGGCAATGAGAAGAATACACTGGCGGCTACACAAAATGGCCGCAATCCACATGGTCAAACAACAAGCAAGGAAAACAAAGAACACATGTAGGCCTATGGACACTGACTATACAAAATGGCCTCTGGCCACATGGCATGGAAAATAAAGACAAAAGGTGGCCTATGGCAAACACACTCACACACTGGCCAGACAAAGGAGGCATGGTAACACAGGAGAAAGCAGAATTAATTCAGCAATGCCAAAAATGAAAATTAACTGGGATGTAAAATTTTACAACACAAATCCTCCAAAGGCATTAAATATATTATCCCATCTATACACTGTTTGCAAAAAAGTCATCGTGAAATGCCACAAAAAACATATTTTGTAATTTAATCCAATGCCATCCATGGCATAAATGATGTTTCAATTTAACAGACACCACAGCAACAGTTGTTTCATGCACCCATGACTAGTACTGGGCATACTGGCTGGAAGGCCCATTGGCAGACTAGGACACATAGTGAATTAAATGAATATAGCAAATGTATTAAAAAAAACATGGAGAAAATGTACTGAACGGTGCAACATTTTTCTTTTACAAAAGAAGGAAAATTAGATAAAAAAATAACTAGGCCCCAACTGAAACTGCAAGTCACCCACCACAATAAATTTTAAAAATCGAATAAAAGTACAAATAAATACTAGTGCATGCCCTCTATCAAACAAACAACACTCTTATGCACCAGTTTTTGAACTTACTTGTGATATAAAAAGCAAAGTCCTTGAATCCAATGGTATATAAGCAGGAAACAAACAGAGTGATCCTGCCATCTCTAAATCCAAATGTAAAGTGACCAGGAGGTGGACAATGCAGTGGGAGGAGCCTCCTGGACAGGAACAGGAAGTTAGAGTTTCTGGGGCACTTAAAAAAGGGCTCCTCGCACAAAAAACCAACGCGAACAGTCCATTTGAGATGTTTACCAAGTCCAAATTGTCTTTTGAGGAGATTTGCAGCCGTGGTTGCTCGCGCTCGCCTACGGCACAAAAGAAGCGCTGGACGTCACAGTTAGCAGCTGGAAACTCTTGTGGGCACTTGCGGGCGGCTAGCATATCTCGTGGGCACTCGCAAGTGCCCGTCAATTCTCGTTGTGCTCTCCGCATGCGCGAAATAAAGTGATGAGTGCGCCAAAGGAAAAACAAAATTCTGCTCTGTTGCAAAGTGCGGAGTTTATCGGTAATTTCAAGATCTCCACGGAATGCAGAGTTGCCGTATTCCAAAGCAGAATTTTACGCCAAGGCCTACTATGTAATGGCCATATTTATTCCTCAGCATACAACCACACAATGCACGCATTGCGTCATAACCGTTATAACCACACCATAACACCTCCCAGCAGATTACATAATCCCTGTCTAGAGTCCTTCCAGAACCGCAAGGGTCCTAGTGTGCATAATCTCAAGACACTACATCTGCCCCTTTGTTAACATCATAGTTCCTCAATGAGTCGTTGAGGCATCTGACAGATCGTGTGGTACGATGCGAGGTGGCATCTTAGCTTTCGGGTTTCCAAAGATAGTGAGGAGCACCCGGTGGTCTGTGATGATAGTGAAACATTTCCCATATATAAACACACCTTTTCTGGCTGAGAATAAGCATGTTCTGTTTCAGACAAGCTTCTACTGGAATAGGCCACAATGTGTCTCTGGGCATTCGGATGGCCATTGTGTTGAGCAAGAATCGCCCCTAAACCCACTGGGCTCGTATCTACTGTGAGCTCAGTAAATAAGTTGGGGTCAAAGTAGGACATTCTGGGTGCATTCTCAATCACATGTTTTATGTCCTTGAAACTTTGGTCGCATTCAGGAGATCACTGGAATGGGACTTTCTGCTTTGATAAGTCTCTCAATGGGGCCCTCACAGTAGCAAAGTCACAAATGTATCTTGAGCAATAACTGGTCATGACTAAGAAGGATCGAAGCATGTTTACATATAGTGGGGGGCAAGTAGATGATAGTGCTTGTACCTTATCCAGGTCAGGTGTCAATGCCTCATCAGAGAATATGTGCCCAATGAATTTAAATTTGGGTTTAGTGAAACTCGTACTTGCTTGCATTCAGTGTGAGACCTGCCTCAGCAACTAATTGGCAAACCTGTGTTTTGCGTTGTCCCAAATACCAGTATGTCATCACTGTAATTGAAAGCATGTGTGAAAGGTTGAATTATTGGGCAAATAACATCCTGAAATATCTCCGCAGCTGAAGACATTCCAAATCGAAGGGGCATGTTTACAAAGCCTTTGCGCCACAGGACAGTCACTTTTTTTTACGCTTCAGTGGCGCAGTGTGCTGGCCCATATTTACAAGGCTACGCAAAGTCACTCTGCTTGACTTTTCATGGCTTTGTAAAGATCGCCCCCTTTCACACATTACTCTGCATGAAAGGGGCATGGATTTGTGGTACCTATCTTGAGTTAGCTGTGCCTAGAAAGGAAGTATTACCTTCCCGATCTTGAGAGAGAACCTCAGCACCATTGCGTTATTTCAGTTGAACTGCAGAGGATCTGTAAATCCTAAATACACAAACAAACTGGGACACCCACAGCAACTTTAATTTGTCAATTTCTAAGCATTTAACTTCAAGGATTAGCAATGGCAATATTTCATAAATTGCAAATTTCGATAACATTTTAAACACATTCAAAATTTACATGTTCAGCCTATTGAAGATTGATGCAAGCCATTTCTCTTATAAGATCTTCTGTTGGTTAATATTACCCAGTGGGTAATTGACTTAAATATGGATCTATATGAGAACGAAATGTTTATTTTGCCCATGTGTGAAAATTAACAAGCTGTGTTGTGAATGAGTTCAAAATGAAATAGAAATTTTACAATTTATGATATATGGCCACTGCTAATCTCTGAAGTTGCTTTGATATTATTGTGCATTTTACCTCATGAACTTTAAATATTGATATATAGAGACCATTTTGCAATATATAGCACGCATGACACTTTTTGCACTTTAATCCTTTCCATGCACATGACGGAATGGTTCCGTCATGCACCACGGTGGTTGTGTGTTGAGGACGGAACCATTCCGCCTTCTGCACACGAGCATCAAACCCCTCTGCATTAAACAGCAGAGGGATTCTCTTTTGTCTTTTTTCAGCCTCAGTAGTTGGGGAAGAGCTTCCTCAACCTTGCAAGGCATTTTGTTTAGGTCGAGCATCAGCGTGCATGCGTTGTCTGCAAGACATGTTGTAGTCACTATACCGACTGTAATCCCACCTGCTGCTTACCATAGGTTGATTTCAGCGTTGCTCTCCTTTGCAGCCTCCTAATTGGTTCCCAACTCGATACATCATTTCCGTTTTCTTGTTCAGGAGCACCGCTCAACTACGGATTGATTTCCATTGATTAGTGGCCGGACGCTTTTAACAGGTATCATATCTTCTAACCCTCCTCCCATTCTTCATTATTTTCATATGCCGCAAAATACTTCCAGCACGGCACACTGTGCGTTCAAGGCTTTTCTTGCACCCGTTTCACGAGCACCGCTCTCATTCTTTTCAATGCGAGGCTGTTTCAAAAACAACCTCGTCTTCCTTTTCAGCGGAGTGCGTGTTATCTAGACTCTGCCTTTTCTCAATGTTCTGGGGAGATGAAGACATGGAGGCCACTTGCCTTGCACGGGAACATATGCTTTGGTAAACGCCACGCTGCTGGACACCCAATTATTTTTACAACTCTGGTACATGTCTGAAGAGGATCTGCACAAATGTTAGCAGGCATAAGTGAGACTGAACACAAGTCTCCAGATAACAGGTGTGTTTTTACTTACACACCATATAGGCACATTCCATTGTTTTTTGTTTTGATAGTCTGTTGTTTGCACACTGTCGACCCCCTCCCCCCTTGGAGGCAGCATTTGCTCATCAGGCAGGACTGGCTTTGTAACTTGGAAAAGGCGTCTGTGGCACTGTGCCGATTGCACAGCATCAAGGCTGTGCTTTAACCGGATATCTGAGTGGACAGCCAGAGTCTGGGAGAGGAAAATTAGAACCAGTACTAAAACATGCCACGGTTGTCAGTACCGATCACTGCTAAGACGTTTTGATGAAGAAATATGTGCAAATTATGCTGAAGTAAATACTTTATATTCATACATGGAATTCCTAAGGGATTTTGCCCAAACTTGGGGCTGGAGCAACTTTCTCAGTCAGTCTCTCTCTTTCGCACACAAAGTGCACAAGCAAACCGGCGATTCTACCTTACATACACTTCACAGTCATAGGCTTGTTACTCTCTTTGTTGAAGGGAGGAGTGACACTCTTTCCACATTCATCCTCAAATGCTTCCCTGTGTGAGTCATAACCTGTATGCCATCTGCAGAGCACAGTATCAAAATACTGCATGGCAAACTCAGCCTTTCATTCCTCTCTCATTGATGAAGTCAATGCTAGTATAGATGGGCAATAACTTTTGCATCAGGAACACTTTGTTACAGTGCTTCCAATAAATGTGCTATGAATCGGGAACTCACGTATTTATAATGATAAAATAATGAGTCATACTTTTCACAATTATGCCAAACATTCTTGAGTACTCCTCTCCCAAAGTAGTCCAACAATCAAAATTCCAGTCACTGTTTATGTTGCAATTCTTCATTCAATGAACTGTTGATCCGCTTTAACCAACACGTGTTTCGTCATCACTGACTTCATCTCCATATTACTACTTACTCCATTGAAAAACAGAACACTGTACCCTTGGGCAGAACCTCAGTGGCTTTTGTGCACTAGAAACACAGTTTCCCACGGTTACTAACCTGTCGAGCTTGCCTCGGGTTGCAAAATTATATTTGTAAATACAGCGAGGCTTCAAGAAAGAAATCTGTGTGCAGTGTTGTGTTAGCATAATAATGAGTTTTCCAAATCAGTTATCGAAATCCCTCATTGTTTTAAGGCTTACGCCCATCCCTGCCATCCCCGTAGGTTTAAAAAGTAGGTTCTATTGTGTTTTCCAATCCATTGTAACAAAATCTTGCTGGAATGTATGTCTTCATTTCCCCCACTACATCCCCCCCCCAGGCTTCTATTTCCTACGTCATCAAAAAGTCTTAGGTCTCGAGATGTTGTGAGGAGAGTCCATTGATGGAGGCCGGAAAAGCTGTTCTACTTTACTTAATGGTGAGATTAATCAGCCCGGCCTGTATACTTCTCCCTGCTAGCTCTATTAATAATAGCAGCCCGGGCCTTGGCGATGCATTCCCTGGTCCACCCCAGTCGGCCATTTCCCAGCAATTAGGTGCTTTTTGATGGGTTTGGGTGGCATTTAATGCAGAGAAAATGTTCAGCCCTGCTAGCGCTTTCACCACTAAGCATCCTCAATTAAAGGTATTAGCACGATATTTACTGCCCCCCCACCCCCCACAAGCCACCTGCGCCGCTGTGGGAAGTGGTATGGGTAATAGGGAAGCTTGGGTTTGTGGGCCTAATATCACTTCCGTTATTTGTTCTTCCATTTGTGGGCATTCCTGTTTGTATTTATGCCTTTAAAATAATAGCGTCAAAAAATCAGAAACATTTCGAATTTTGAGTGGCAGAAGTTTGTGACAGTTGGCACAGTGTGTCACCATCCCTTCCAACTCTGCGCAGGGAGCTGGTGCGGGAAGATTAGCAGGGGTTGGAGTTTGTGCTGAGTTTGAGGCACCCAAGGCATCCCCTGATGTTGTCTCTCTCTCCCTCACCATCTGCCCATTCGTGGATGGTCTTCATGTTTCTCCACATGGTCCAGGGGCTGGATTTTTGGGCAGTGCCATGAGACAATTGTTTGCCACACAACCTACACTGCACAAATGTTGTGCAAACCTTTTTCTACCCTGAGGGATTTACCAGACTTCACTTCACCACCTTTGTGGTGGTTGATGGCTGTTCCTCTTCATCATCTGGAATAATTTGTGTATCTTAAGATGTGGGTCCTTCTGCCATTACTAATAGTTCAGGAGCCAGGAACTGAGTAACAGCAATGCTTCTCCAAGAAGTGCTAGCATACAAAGAACTGTTTTTGGGAGTGGTATTACTAAAAATAAGACCTGGTTAAACAGTGAAGAGTAGAAAGGGAGATTTTCTTTTTGACATCAAGAGACTCCGTGAATCTCAGCATCAGATGCGCAAAGTCACAAAAATCCTAACAGCACTGATTTCTTAAAAATATGCAGGATCATTCATATGGTTTCAAATATGTTCAGCCTTATGCTGTAATTCCAAAGAGAGGCTCCTATACAGTTAAAATACTTTTTTTAAAATTTGGCAAATCCGCGAACCAGCATTTGCGGATACATTCCGATCATGTAATCTGAACAAAAACCATAGAGTAGGTCCCGTCTATGTTTATGGTTCTCTTGAAAACCAGTGGAACTGAATTAAAAAAAAAAAATAACAAAATTAATAAAGTTATTAGTATGTATGCTCACTACTCTCTCTCTGTTTTTTCACAATAATTCACTACCTTCTCCTTCCTTTACTTTTAGTGCTTTCTCTCTGCTGTCTCTGCCATTTTTTCCCTGCTTTCTGCTTGTTTTTTCCCCATTTTTGCAGTGCTTTCTCCTTGCTTTTCCCTCATTCTTACTGCTCTCTCCTTGCTTTTTCACCCATTTCTTGAGTGCCTTCACCTTGCTTTCCACTCTTTCTCACTGCTTTTGTCTTGGTTTTTCACCTTTCATTATTACTGCTTTCTCCTTGCTTTTTCCCCTGTATTTTTCGTGCCCTCGTTTCCATTGCTTTCTCCTTGCTTTCTCCCGCATTTTTTCTGTGCCTTCTTCTTGCTTACTTCTAGTTTTCACTGCTTTCTCCTTGCTTTTCCTACATTTTATAAGTGCCTGCTGCTTGTTTTTCCATTATAGCGTTGGGTTGCAAGCATGTGATATCCCTGACCATGTAATGAGTGATGTAATATGTGAGATCATAAGCAGTAAGTTTGAAATGACATTATAACTATAACGTCCCTTGTAACCTTTGATTCTTTCAGTGAATATATATACATGTGTGTGTAAGTGTATATAGTCATAAAATAAACCTAAAAAACACTTACCTATACAAATAGACTGTGTGGTACTTACCTGCATGGTAAAACTGCTGCATGCTAAAGGATGAAAAACACACATAGGTATGCACACACTGATACATTTGAACAGAGCCACAAACAGGCATACACACATGCACTTACAGGCTGAAATAACCTCACAGAAGCACACACAAACATAGACCTACAGTGATGTGTATTGAAAAGATGATTGTAGACACCTGCTGGCATAGCCTATTACTAGTGTATTGAACACAAGTTAAACCACGAGTATGATTCAAGTAAAGCACAATACCATAGAGTAATGTTCAGGGTTCCTCTCCCAGTTTGTTCCAAACTTTCAACCTTCACTCTACTGTATAGAATCAACATCCCTAGATGAATTCACATTAGATGTCAGGGTGGAGAGCCAGGATTAGATCATGTGAGCTCTTGGCCCAACCAAGGTGGGGAAAGATGCCGATCCTCAGTAAGGGGACACAGTATTGGTGAAGTGCAGCACATGCATGACCACAGCAAGCTTAGTGAATCAAAGCACTCTTGGTGTGTGGTAATGAGAGTAGGAACACATTCTGATGTATATTGGTGGGCTACATATTTATAGAAATAGGCATGCTGGAAAGAATCTCTTTAGTGGTGCAGTGATGTAAATGAAAATGTAGAGTAATATTGTTGACATAGAATGGACATATAAAATTGAAGCAGAAACTGACTGGTGGCATAAAAGGAAAGTGCTGAAAATAGTAAGAGAGTCAGGACACGATAAGTGTACAGCAGTGTATTACTGCATAATTGTGACCTTGTGATAATGTCTCAACTTCCAGATTCTTCACTACCTGAAACATGTTCACTTTAAGACTCGCACCGGCGATGAAATATTCTTTGATGAAAACGGAGACGGCCCGGCAGTCTATGAGATCCTAAATGTACAGATATCCCAGGCAGATTTCCAGCTGGTTAAAGTGGGAAAACTAGACCCAACTGCAGAAGGAGGCAAAGACATCACTGTCAATACTGGGGCCATAATGTGGAGTGCCGGAGCCTCTCAGGTGCGAGTATTTCCTGAATGCTTCTTACGTTAAGTCATTGGGGGAGGCAGTGCTAAGTGAAAAAGCTGGGCTCACAGTTTAACATGGTACCCATATCACTAATATAGAGTTATCTTAACTCCCAAACCTTGAACCTATCTGTAAAGCCAAAGCACCCAAAATAATATTAAAAATTCTAGTCCAGTTGCTTCTTAATTCCTCTAACTTTCCTACAGTTATTTCAAAATGACAATCCTCTTTGTCCCCATTTGTTTTCTTTGCACCTGTTCATCGACATTTGTTTGACCGGCCTCAAATATTTGTGAAGTGTCCCCTGCCTCTACCCCTGTCCAGGCTAGTAACAATGTGACCCTAGTCATGTTTTCAGAATCATCCTAACATTCCCATATAGGTGGTTTTCTGGCTCCCACCAGCAAGGAAACTTCTGAACCACTGCAGTAGTCCCTGTCCTGTGATGCAACAGTTCACACATCAACTCTACACCCAGAGCTTTTGCCAACTCATCCCCCAACTTAAAGAAATACAGGCCTCAAAAATCCAGCCTAATGACCCATTCTGGAAGAGAGCTCGAGCTGGCAAAGAACAGGTGCTCTGCCCAGTCAGAAAGTGAATGGGCAATGAGATGCCTTTAAGTTTTGTTTTGATCTTGTCACATCTTCTGTGTGTTCAAAGGTAGATGTCAAATGTCTCTTGTGTCTTCTTACAATTGCTGCTTAATTTATTCTGGAGAAGTGAAGTGAACTGTCCGACAATCATTGTGAATGGGAAGGCTGTAAGATGTCAGCTTTGTTTTCACACACAACATTTAAATAGCTTGTAAATAAATAGTACAAATATTTAAAAGAAATATCAGTAATCTGGAAAGCAATTTGTGTTAAATTCAGAAGTGTGATTCGAACAAACATTTAATAGGGTCAAAACAAATCAGAACACTTTACTTGGTGATGTGCAAATGATTAAATATTTGAAGAAACCAGATTTCTATACATTATTATTATTTGTATGCTTTATAGTTTTATCTGCAAAACTGCATTTCAGTGAGAAATTTTGTGGCCAATTTATTGGTCATTTATTGGTCAATTATTGGTCAATTATTGGAAAATGCGTTGACTATCAATGACTGTAAATGACAGTGCACTTCCACA
The DNA here is from genome assembly GCA_963921515.1 of Calotriton arnoldi. Lineage (NCBI taxonomy): Eukaryota > Metazoa > Chordata > Amphibia > Caudata > Salamandridae > Calotriton > Calotriton arnoldi. The sequence goes on from CAWUFW010007380.1 coordinate 981,878, forward strand.
CCATGCTTTAGTAATATATTTATTAAATATGAGAATTTTTAAGCATGAACTAGGAATCGCTCCTTTAGTGAGCTAAGAGTCAAGTTAGGGGTCGCGCATACCCTACATGTCAGGTAGATTTGTATTATTTTTGTACATTAGAGAGGCAACACACAAAGTAAAGTTAACAAATAATTAGATTCACATCATTGATCAAGAGATTTCCTATTATTTGAATGTCTTATTCTTCTTCACACACGAACAGATTCGCAGCCAACGCATTTTGCCCAAAATAGAGCTTCATCAGGGCAAAATCTCTACAAGTGCTCCATGTCACGGAAAATCCAGGCAAAGTTAGTGTGGTAGGCACAAGCAAAATAGCAACGATCCATTAAGTGCACTCCAAAAATAAGTGGACCATGTATTATTCGATATCTGATGGTCACTATATTTGGTACAAATGGTGCCTGCACCACTTTGATTTTACGAGTTCAAGAAATCGGTAGCCCAAGTCGTGTACAGCAAAAAGCTACCTCCCTCAGAGTCAGCATGCATCAGGTGGCTCCAGGCACTACATTACCATATAACCATTCCATTACCCTTGCTTTTGATAGGCCCACATAATGTGAATGGTATTTATATTAATGCACATTCGCTAATAAAACAGGAAGTAGAGGTTAATGAAGTCACTGTGATACTGCACCTCAGCTCCAAGACTATTTGCCTCGGCTTTAAGGTAATTTCCCTCACAGGCTTGATCAGACATTCACAGACATGCACAGATTGAAAGCTGTCTTGGTTTTGGCTCTGGCAGAGACCAAGAAGAGATCAGCCTAACTGCGTACCTCATTGTCCAGGCTATCTGCCCCTCTTAACCTTGGGTGTCCTGGTCCGCCAGATCCTGTGATCATACGATTGACTGCAAGCAAGCCCAGAACACAGAGTTGCATGAAGTTAGAAGCAATCGAGGTAACTGAGGAGGTAGTATGAGAAAAATGCCCCCAGGTAAAAACCAGATAAATCAGACATACCTACTAAAGTATTGGCCTGGGTGCCAGCATATAATTGTGGCTGAAACTTTGGAAGATGACAGCGGGACTCTGGATTCAATCTTGTCAGCAATCTCCCACCAAGCAGATAAACACGACCTCCAAGTGGATCTTTTGAATATCATGGCTACCTACATCGTAGGAATAGACAAAAAGTTACAGTCACTCAACGATCTCGTTATGAGAGCCCAGCAGTATAAGTACATGCAGCAAATCAATTGTCACTGTTTACCAAAAGGAGAGAACCAGGAAAGTTTACATCAATCTTGATGGATATATTGAAGGAAATAAGAGCACAAGCAGCACGGTCAGATACAAGCCAAAACTTCGATGAATCAAAGACGAGTACTCAAAAAAACTTTAAACCCCTAGTAGAGAAGCCCCAAATAAAGGAGAGCAGTTCTTGAATCAACGAACCTCGACCGTGGAAATTCCAAAGTCAACAGAAACACCGGATAGCTCTCTTGACAATCAAGACAAAAAGAACCATGCTTCATCAAATCAGTCCTCTTGTGGAGACAATTCTCAAGCAACAGAAGTATTAGACAACGCTTTCGACAGTCAAGCCAAACAACCAGTCTGCAGAAAAATAGAGGAAGAGGAAAAATTGGAGATAGTAGAAGCAAAGCCGGTGGTTGCAAAAAAGGAAAAAAAGAGAGCAAGAGAAATGCGTAACAAAGGGAAATCAGCTCAACAAATGAAAATATGGCAATTATTCTCCCAACACAAGAATGAAAGGCCTTCTAGTCAGGAGAACGTACATAAGGAGGATTTAGATCCAGTAAGCAAGCAGCTCGAAAGTCCAGAAATAGTTTCTAAAAGGAAAGAGAACACAATAGTCCTACTTGACTCGAATAAAGATATAGTTCCTCAGTGTGGGTCTACAGTCCACTATGAGCCAGTTCCCAACAAACAAATATTAAAGGCACCTATGGCAGCAGATTATCTATGCCACAATTTGGTAGGAGAAAAAAATCCCAAGGCAGAAGTGCCTAGGAATTGAGCAAACAGGGAAATTATATTTGAGGTGCAGAAACAGAGTTGTTTACACAAACAACAAGGTGATGGAATATGGACAATGCAAAAACAAAATACAAATTTGGTCTTGGAGGATCGCATGTCGCAAAATCTCAGCCTGCTACCTCAGAAGACCTTCTCAGATCAAAGGTTCACAACAAGCGGAAACCATTCAAATCAGTTAGTGTTTCTGCCCAATTACATCTAAAAAGGAAACTTTGACATCTTAAATAGAAGCACAATTATTAAACTGATAAAAGAAATAAGGGATATATCACATATTGAATCTACTAACTTGTTATCAGTTGAATTTCAAGATCACCCATTGTTGACAAAGAGAGAGGCTACAGTAACAAGCTGGTCCTCACCAGAAAAAGTAGATCTGATCATTACTCATCAGCATAGGTTCAAGTCCTGGGGGATTGAGCTACAAAGGATTGAGGTACCATGCTACCCAGGGCCTCTTGTTCCTATAAAACAAAGAGGAGGATCGATCTTAAGAGGTGCTTTTGGCGCAGAAACCAATCAAAAAGAATACGTGAACCTAAAAATCACTAAGCCCTTAAGCATGAGTACCCAAGGAGTAAATGTACAAGGTAACAACAAGATCAATTGGGGAGCAGCTGACAAATGGTTGTGGCCACTCAAACTCCACGCCCACACACAATCCTGACAACACGTGTAACAACCCACAAGAAAGTCCTAAAACTCTTAGCTTCTGCTCCCGGAACACCCATGGGTTAGAAAACCTACTAGAAAAGAACTAAATCATGGATTTCCTCTTAAATTATGATATAATTTTGACGCAAGAAACGTGGGGGCATATTAGCAAGAACAGGCGAAAACTATCGCTAACCGCGTTTAGCGCGTATTTATTTAACGCCGCCTATCGCTGGATATTATCGCGGAGATAACATGCTATTAGCAAGGTTTATCTCCAATGCGATAAAATATCCGACGATAGCGGGTGAATGTAGTGAATATCGCTGGAAATCCAGCGATATTCACGCATTAACGCCATGGTGGACTTAGGCTGACAATCCACCTCCTATTCTACAAACAGGTAAGTCATGTGTTTAGCAGGTGTTAAATTCTAGCGATATTCGCGCTTAGCGCAAATTTTTTATCGCTTCGCCTGCGTTGCTAATAGGGGGAAGTTGTGTTAGCGACTGTTTTCAGTCGCTTTTAGTTGGGAACACCTACCTTGCATGTCATTAGCGATAATTATCGCTGGCATGCAAGGCGATGGGAAAACGGGCCGCTATCGCCAGAAAGCTGTCGCTAACGCCTGTTAGCGACAGCTTGCTGATAGGGCGATAAAAAAATTGCTGCTTTAGCGGCAAAAAGTGCCGCTAAAGCGGCGATAACGCCCTTGCTAATATGCCCCGTGGAGTCTCAAGCCCCTGCCAATCTTAGGCTATACAGATTGCCATATACTGGCAGTAAAGTCAGCAAGATTTGGCCATCAAAAGGGGGGTTTGTCTACATATCTTTCAACCAAACTGGACTGGTCTATGGAAGAACAACCAATGGGGACCACATGGATCCTTGTAATAAAATTGGACAATCAAAAGTCTAACATGACACCGACAACAATAATTTTAATAAATATCTATATCCATCAAAGAAGATTGACTAAAGAGGTGCACATGAATACCCTGATTAAATTGATAAAAATAATGCAGAGACAATATGCGCAAGCACAGTTCATGGTTACAGGCGACTTTAACACAAATTTATGCAAAAGATCAGGAACCTTCATCAAATGGGTAAAAGATTTAGAAGTCAGTTAGAATCTCTAGGCTTAAAACATTTGAATGGAAACACCAAAGAGGACTCTCCGGCATCAATCAGCTTTCTAAGTGGGAACAAGAGCTCAACTATCGATCACATGTTTGTGAGCAAAAATGTAAGGTCTCAGAGGCATAAATTCCAAATAATTCAACGTACGGAGAGTGATCATTTCCCACAATCAATACAACTGGAACAAAGTTTTGCCCGTCTGATGGCACCAAACGATTTAATCACCACGCCCTTCGTATATAATCTAAAAAGTCTGAGATGGAGAGGAAAAGGGATAGAGAAAGTAATGGCTGAAGTATATCTTCAAGCAGGAACAAAAGAAGAAATCGAGATGGGAACTGGGATGCAAGAAAATCGACTATCCATAAAGAGGGAAAGACTAAAGGCTTGGGTCTCCTTATTAGCCATCTTATTGGAAAAATTCCCACATTAAGGAAAGCAAGAGCACCACATCTCACACAGAAAGTACATTCTGGCAAATAGACAAGAACCCTGGTACAGCATGAAACTGGAAAAGCAAAAACACCAAATTCTGCGAGAAATTAGAATAGTTGCAAAGCAGTTAAGACGTGGAGGAATACCAGACAAACGTAAGCTTAAAAAACGAAGAGCTCAATATAAGAAAAGCTGCAGTGGAGCTAAAATAAATCACCACGCGCATATTTGGAACAAACTGCTAGTGGCAAGTAAACAACCAAACGGGAAAGAATTTTGGCAAGTGATAAAAGTTCTGACTCATGGAAAATCCAGACATCATACCGTAGGTATCAACGCAGACAAGTGGTTGGCCCACGTGCAAGCAATGTACAAAGAATCTGAGTTCAAACTAAAAACAGACAGTTGTGATATTGTAACTAAAAAGAGAAGGGGCTTGTCAACAGCAATGCAGATAGCCACAGGAACTCAAGAAAAAACCATCATGAATAAACATCAAAGCAAAAATATCCTTGAACTAACAGATACAGACAAATTAACAAAAATCATAAAGAAATTAAAAACAGAGGGTGCAGCAGGCCCAAATGGTATACCAAATGCTCTCTTTAAGGGAGAGCCTGCGTACTGGGCAGTTTATTTTACACCAATTTTTAAGGAGCTGTTTCTGACAAATAAAATCTCAGAATCATGGAGGGGAAGCATTTTTCAACCAATCTTTAAAGGTGGAAATCCGTCATCGCCCAGCAACTACAGACTTATCGCATTAACAGATGTTGAAGCTAAGCTATACGCTATCTGTCTGCTAGAACATCTAAAAAAATGGTCATATGACACAAAACGGATACCTCGGTCTCAAACTGGGTTCAGGGTAGTGGCAGGCATACTAACTAATCTTTCAGCTCTAACGCTACTAATCGAAAATGCCAAACAACAGAACAAGCGGATGTTTGCATGCTTTGTGGACCTAAAGTCAGCTTTCGATCGTGTGCCCCGAAAACATTTATGGAGAAAACTGGCAACGTGGGGCATTCCAAACAACTTACTGAACACCATCAAAGAACTGTACACTGATACCTGGACTCAGGTGAAAATAGGGGATGGCAGTTGTGTAACAAAGAAAATAGGTACCCACAATGGATTAAAACAGGGGTGCGTGTTAGCTCCAAGCCTCTTTAATTTGTATTTATCCAATCTTGAAGAAGCACTTACTGAAGTAAACAGCCATCCACCAACGTTAGCCAAAGAGGAAATCAGGTACCTGCAGTATGATTACGACATAGTGCTTCTCAGCCAAACCCCAATTGGACTACAACGCAGCATGAGTACACTAGCGAAGTATATGCATCGGCACGGATTAGAATTACATTTATCTAAAACAAAGGTAGTGTGGTTAGTGGATGCCAAATACAAAAAACAAGTGTGGTTTTTGGATGGGAAAAAAGTTGAGGTCGTTGCCTCATATAAATATCAGGCGTTTAAAATTGAGAGAAAACTGAGTTATAAGCACCAGCTTCTATCAATGAGGGCTAAAGCCCAAAATCTCATACACAGCTTCAATTTATTAAAAAAAGAAATTAAGCTGTCCATCCTACAGCCACCTATTATCTGTTATGTCGGCACAGGTAATGCCTTCTGTCACATATGGTAGCACAATTATGAGGACTCGCGAAAACTCAATCCTAAACAACATCCAAACAAAGGTTTATAAAAATGTCTTCCTCATTCAGCAAGCAGCATCACCGGCTAAAGTCCGACTAGAGTTTGGTTTGACCAATCAAATACACCGGAGTAAAAGTGCTTTTATTAAACTATGTGGAAGGTTTAGAGCAGCCACAACTGACTCTATTGAGAATCTGTGCTGGAAAGAAATAGAAGCTCAAAGAGAGAAGAAAATACAAGGTTCCTGGGGCTGTCACTTAGCACAGGTTATAGAGGATCTTTGCGCTCAAGAAATTTAGAACTCAGCTATGGGGAAACAGGCCCTTAACAAAGCATTAAATCTGTCAACAAAAATCCTGTCTAACATAACAGATGAAAACAGCTTATTACAAAGAAGTCATGCCTGGGCGGTGATTAATTCATATGGCACCAGGAAACCTCAGGTTTACTTATCAGTTCATTTCTCAACAATTTTAAAGAATCAATTTATGAATCTACGCTTGGGTATGAAGGAAACAAAGGATTTGATCCCCTCCTGGAAAGACCGGCACCAAAATCAAGACTGCAGATTGTGCACCTACAAACATGAATCCTTATCACATATTCTCTGTGCATGTCTGAAGTTATTAAAAGAAAGAAAGATACTTTTGAAAGAAATATTCATTAATATGAACATACGAACATGCAGAGAAGCTGTAACCACCTGGTTAGGTGGGTCTTCGATTCCGCTGGTCTGCAGGGGGGTTAAATTCATAAATTTGTACCTAAAGGAATTAGGATGAGGTGCAGAAGAAAATCAAATAATTTAATGTACAGTTTTATGATGTTGATGGTCTTTAAGATGAGGACGATGTTAGGGTTGCAGCACTTAATGGACAGTATAATCGGTTCTTGATTTTATGAAGTGTAGAACAATGAACGTAGATTTTTATTCTTTTTATTAAAGTTTTTTTATATATATAGGATGCTTTAAGTAATGTAAATGAAATAATATGATGTAAGGGTTTTAAAAGACCGAACATTTGAATAAACATGACTATGACTATGACTAAGACAGCGGGACACTGAAAAAACATGTATCTACTCAACCGGTGGACTGGTGACCAATCAAATACCCAACAGCGATGACACACAGGTCCCATTGAGTTGGCCGAGCAAAGGGTAAGATAAATAAGAAAATGAAAATGAGTCTGGACATAGTAACCTGTGACGGTGGAGAAGATTTGGCCGTGGATGTGAGTAGAGAGTAAGAAATTATAAAGCTTCCAGAGGCCACACCCGCTATGATGAAACAAGCATTTAAATTTAATCCGCTAGGGAAGTTGAATGATGTTGAGGAGTCATCTGTCACACCCGCACATCTGCCCATCGAGGAGCTCAAAGATTTAAACAGGACCCTCATAGGAAAATCCTACTTCATGGATACCACCTGGGGGGGAGACATGGAAATGAACTGTACAAAAGCGTTCATGAAATTGGATTTTTACTAAATCCCCAGGGTATCCGTCCAGGGCTATCACACAGTTATAAACCCTGGGAAAACATACTGTTATTTGAAAGGATTCTACATTAAACCCCCAATCTCAGTCTTTCTTCCTGGGCCACGGATAAGTGCACACCTGCTTGTGCTGAAATGTCGCCATGTAGGAGGCTCTATTCCCAAAGCAAGACCTATAAAGGAGATTCAAACAATATAACACTACAATAGTGCATTAAATAGAATCATGGCAGCAAGTCTGGGCAGGAAAGAAAGACTGAATAAGAATGTGACTGAAGTTCACCACAGTGATGATCATAGCTGGGATGATCATAGCAGGGATGATCACAGCAGGGATGATCATAGCAGGAATGATCATAGCACTGATGATAACAGCAGGGATGATCATAGCAGGGATAATCATAGCAAGGAAAAACACAGCAGGTATGATCATAGAAGGGATGATCATAGTAGGGATGACCACAGCAGGGATGATCATGGCAGGGATGATCACAGCAGGGATGATCACAGCAGGGATGATCACAGCAGGGATGATCATAGCAGGGATGATCACAGCAGGGTTGATCGCTGCAGGGATGATCCCAACAGGGATGATCATAGCATTGATGATCACAGCAGGGATGATCATAGCAGGGAGGATCATAGCAGGGATGATCATAGCAGGAATGATCATAGCATTGATGATCATAGCAGGGATGATCATAGCAGGGATGAACATAGCAGGGATGATCATAGCAGGGATGATCACAGCAGGGGTGATCACAGCAGGGATGATCACAGCAGGGATGATCATATTAGGGGTGATCATAGCAGGAATGATAACGGCAGGGATGATCATATTAGGGATGATCATAGCAGGAATGATCATAGCAGGGATGACCACAGCAGGGATGAGCATATCAGGGATGATCGCAGCCGGGATGATCACAGCAGGGTTGATCATAGCAAGGATAAACACAGCTGGGATTATCACAGCAGGGATTATCATAGCAGGGATGATCACAGCAGGGATGATCACAGCAGGGATGATCATAGCAGGAATGATCACAGCAGGGATGATTATAGCAGGGATGAACATAGCAGGGATAATCAGAGCAGGGATGATCACAGCAGGGGTATTCACAGCAGGAATGATCACAGCAGGGATGATCCTATTAGGGATGATCATAGCAGGGATGATAACAGCGGGGATGATCACAGCAGGGATTACCACATTAGGGATGATCATAGCAGGAATGATCATAGCAGGGATGATCACAGCAGGGATGATCATATCAGGGTTGATCGCAGCAGGGATGATAACAGTAGGGTTGATCATAGCAGGGATGATCATAGCAAGGATAAACACAGCAGGGATGATCATAGCAGGGATGATCTCACCACAACTTAATACAAAAACAGGAGGCAAAACCCCGTCTGACATCCAATGGGAGACAATTGGGCCATCTTGCAATTCCTCAAGCAAGGAAAATGCCAGTCTAGGTATTGATGGAAGTGAGCTGATGAAAGTTTGCAAATATGAAGTTTTGCAGCGTCAATCTTTTCTGGATTCACTATGCTGTGCATTTTTCCGCGATCTAGTCGTTGGGTCCGGAATTGTAGCATTTCTTCTCTTTTTTTGTTGTTGTTGTTGTTGGGCGTCAACGTAGTACCATTTGGTGCCCTTCTGTGATGTCGACGGGCTTCCTCCGGAAGCTCATACCTTTGGAAGCCATTTTAAGATTCTTTTTTTCCGCCGTTGGGTTTGGATCGAGACAGAAAGAGCTCCCAAGATTGGAGAGGAGAATCGAGGAAAAACAAAAGAAACATCGGTAGGACGGTGTCTTCGACTTTCACCTTCAATCAAAGACGACCGCAGATCAACGAAGGGAGAAGAAACAAGATCTTCGACGAAGATCGGAGAATGCGCATGCAGAGGGCTGTGCGCGGTAATGGACAAGACACTGTTTAATTTTTGTAAGAACTGTCACCGCAAGTACGCTCAGAAGGATCAGCACCCGGTCTGCAAGCTGTGCCTGCCGCTGGATCATCAGAGCGATGACTGTAACACCTGCTCCGACTTCACCCCGAAGACGTTGAGGGTGAGAGAAAGGCAGCGTCGAGCCAACCACAACATGCACGACCAAAGACCACCGCCATCGCTGCGAGATCTGGGCCTCTCCAGTGAGGAGGAAGATAACGTCACCGAAGGGCCAGAAGGCGACGAGGACAGAGATGTTTTGGTTGTGGAGGTCAAGAAGAAGACTTCGAAGGAGGTAAGAGAGTCGTCGACCTCGAAAAAACTAGAAGAGTCTCGAAAATCAGACTCTAGACCTCCTAAGGGATCCTCGGCGTCGAAGCATTCGGTGACCGCATCTGCATCCAAACAAAAACACACCGTAGGATCCTTGGATAAGGACTCCGGAACAGCAAAGGTCCTCGAAAAAACGAAGACGTCGAAAGACAGTCTGGAAAAGGACGCCTCGGCATCGAAAAAAGAGAGGCCCAAACAAACATCGACGACCGGATCGGCGTCGACAGCCAAAAAACGAAAAGCCAAAAATCTCGACGCTGAAACACACGCGGCTGAGATAGAGAAAAAGAGAAAGAGGCTCGAAGCCGAAATGGCTAATATCTTGCAACGGAAAAAAGACATCGACGAAAGCTTGAAGCAATTCAATATACAGCCGAAAACAAAAAATACAGAAGGCGAAAAGGTCGTCGAAGAACCAAGTCCGCCAAAAACCCCTGAACCGATCGAAGTAGAAGAGGAAAATTCATTCTTCTTTGGGGAAGATGTCGAGGAAGACAAGCAAACATATGCAGAATCGGCGATCTCGGAGAATAAAGACTTCCACTGGCAAGATCTCGACGCCGAATCACCTGAGGAAGCTGTGGAATCATATCCTTCGAGGCCATCACCCCCAGATGACATTGGCATGTACAATCAAGTGATTAAAAAAGCTGCAGAAACTTATGAGGTTCATCTAGAGGAAGAAAAACCACAATCATGTTTTTTATTAGAGACACTGATGCCTACACAATCTAGAAATCAATTCCTCCCAATGCTGCCAAGTGTATTAGACCAGGGGAAAGAGGTATAAACACTCCTCTAAAGACCCTATATACATCAGGGGATCAGTGCCAGCTGACTCTATCATTGCCTCAACAGCAAGAAAAAGAGCAAACGTACAAACTACAGTGGGGCCACCTCCAGTCAAGGAAAGCAAGAGAATGGACCTCGTAGGAAGGAAGGTGGAAAGAAGCAAAGCTAATCAATGGTGCATAGCTAATTCAAATGCATTGTTGAACAGACATGCTTACCAACATTGGGAGGAGGTAGGAGAATTATTACAAAATCTACCAGAACAATTCCAAAAAAGCCACCTGGTAGAAGAGGGTAAAAACATTGCAAATACATGTTTAAAATCAGCCCTCGATGCTGCTGAAACATCTAGCAGGCAAATGATGATTGGCATCACAGCAAGGAGGAACGCATGGCTTAGAATCTCAGGCTTCAAGTCAGAGGTGCATCATTAACTCACCATTCAATGGGGAACAATTGTTTGGAAGTGTGGTTGATGAAAAGCTCAATCAACTAAAAAAGGACAACCAAACTGCAAGATCCATGGGGGCTCTACAGTTCAGAGGCATGCGTAGAGGCACACCATCAAGGAGACCAGCGGGGAGAGGTACACATCAACCTGTTACCTCACATCAGGGTTACCAACAAACATACCAACCGGGAAACCAGGGCACACAACAGGGACTGCAACAACGCTGGCAATAACAAGGAAGAGAATCCTTTTGAGGGCATCCCCGTGGCAGAGGTCAGCCACAAAGAGGTGGACAACAAACCTCTACTAAGTGACTGCACTCACAAAAAGGTACACTCACGAACAACAGCAGTGAGAGTACACACAAGAAAGAAGCATATACAAAAACAAAAGCAAACCAGTTTACAGTTCCTCCAACATACCACCCCAGTAGGAGGCAGACTAAGTTTTTTCCAGCAAAAATGGAGGGAAATGACAACAGACAAATGGATGATTTTAAACATAATACAGTACGGTTACTGCTTAGAGTTAACAAAACAGATTCCAAACAGGAGGCCAAAGCAAAGGACACATTCAAAAGAAGAATTATCTCACCTAGTCAAAGAGGTGCAGGAGCTTCAGGAAAAACATGCAATAGAGCGCGTACCACACAGAGAAAGGAACAACGGAGTATATTCAACATACTTCCTAATTCCAAAAGTGGATGGAACATTACGGCCAATATTAGACCTACGGTTTCTTTAAACACAAAGATTCAAAATGACTACACTACAAGAGGTGCTACCTCAATTGCAAAGGGGAGATTACATGGCAACAATAGATGTAAAGGATGCGTATTTACACATCCCAATGAACAAAAAACACAAAAGAATGTTAAGATTTGTCATGGACAAACAACACTACCAATTCAAAGTACTAGCTTTCGGTCTAAAATCAGCACCAAGAGTGTTCACATAGTGCCTTGCAGCAGTAGCAGCACATCTCAGAAGACAAGGAATTCATGTTTACCCCTACTTAGACGACTGGTTGGTAAGAGCAAACTCTTACAGCCTATGCAAACAGCATATACACCAAGTGCTAGAGACACTAGTTCAGCTGGGTTTCTCCATACATTGGGAAAAATCATCAATAGAACCAGAACTCATAAAAGTGTTCTTAGGCGCAGAGATAAACACTGTGTTAGGGAAAGCATTCCCGAGCGAGAAAAGAAGATCAGCCCTATTGAAGGAGACTCATCTATACCAGAGGGGGCATCATCTGACAGTGAGGACAGTGGGGAAATTACTAGGAATGATGGAATCATGCATTAATTTAGTTCCCAACATTCGGCTACACATGAGTCTATTTTAAGAATGGCTCCAGACACAATGGTCACAAGCTACAGGGAGTTGGGAAGTTCTAGTGGTTGTCACAAACAGAGTTCATCAAGAGATGGCATGGTGGAACAAAACAAACATAGCACAGGGGAGACTTTTCACACCACCAACTCCAACAGTGACCATAACAACAGATACGTCCCTAATAGTATGGGGAGCACACATGAACAATCTCAAAGTAAGGGGATTGTGGGCACCACAGGATGCTGTGAAACACATCAATATCTTGGAACTAAAAACTATGTTCTTAGCCTTAAAAGCCTTTCAGAAAGAGCTCTACGGGAAAAGGGTGTTGATACAAACAGACAACACTACAACAATGTTTTACATAAACAAACAAGGAGGGACTCAGTCTGTAGCACTCTCAACTCTAGCACAAGAGATTTGGAGATGGTCAATCCCAAGACAAATAGACATTTTAGCAATACTCCTACCAGGGAAAGACAATATAGAAGCAGACAGACTGAGCAGGCAAACAACATCTTCCCACAAGTGGGAACTGAATCAAACAGAAGTGCAAAGGATTTTCAAGAAATGGGGGACACCACAAATAGACCTATTTGCAACACCACACAATGCAAAATGCCAAAACTTCGCTTCCAAGTGACCTTGCAACCAGTCCCTAGGGAATGCGCTATGGATAGACTGGTCAGGGATATTTGCATATGCTTTTCCCCCAATACCATTACTGAACAAAGTGATCACCAAATGCAGAATCGGCAAGATGACAATGATTCTCATCGCACCACAGTGGGCCAGACAGACTTGGTTCTCAGAACTAATGGAAATTTCTCAAGGAACAATGCACAAACTTCCAAAAAGGAAAGATTTCTAACAATGCAAAATGGGAAAGTGCTTCATCCAGAACCAGAAAGCTAAGTCCTATCAGCATGGCTCCTGAAGACTTAGAATTCGCACACCTCAAACTACCAGAAAGCACAATGGCTGTCCTAAGAGAAGCTAGGAAACCAACAACAAGAAAATGTTATACCGCTAAATGGAAAAGATACACACAATGGTGTCTTAAAAAGCATCTGGCAAGGAAAATTACAAAAGAAAGAACAGTGCTAAAGTACCTGACACATTTACTACAAAATAAATTATGTTTTACATCACTAAAAGTACACTTAGCAGCAATTGTAGGGTATACAAGAGGGGAAACAGGGAAGAGTTTCTTCACCTCACATGTGGTCAAACTGTTTCTAGAAGGAGCAAAAAGAATTGCACCACCAAAAATGGTACCAGCACCAACATGGAATCTGAACATAGTTCTAGCACAAATGATGAAAGCACCTTTCGAACCACTACACAAGGCAACGCTACAAATGCTCACAATAAAAACTGCATTTTTAGTGGCAAAAACATCCCTATGGAGAGTTAGAGAACTACAGGCACTAACACTACAGGAACCCTACATCCAAATACATAGTAACAGGATTGTCATGAGGACAGATCCGCAATTCATACCAAAGGTGGTATCAAAATTCCACATAAATCAGAGTATACAGATACCAAGTTTCTTTCAAAATCCAAGGAACAAAGCGGAAAAAGCTTTGCACACACTTGACGCAAGAAGAGCAGTCATGTATTACGTTGAAAGAACTAAGGAATACAGAAAAACAAAACAGTTATTTGTATCCTTTGCAAAGAGTGTTCTTGGAAGACCAGTAACCAAAAACACAATTGCAAGATGGATAGCACAAGCCATACTATTGTGCCACAAGCAAGCAGGACAAGCTTTACAAGGTACGCCATGGGCGCACTCAACAAAGAAGAAAGGAGCAACTATTGCATTTCTTGCTAACACTCCAATTCAAGACACCTGCATGGCTGCAACATGGTCTTCAGTGCACACATTCACCAAACATTACCGTGTGGACATTCAAATGAACAAGGAGGCACAAGTAGGGCAAAAGGTCTTACAGCATCTATTTACAAATCAAAGTTCATCTTCCACCCAGCCACCGCAAGACCAGCAAACCGCTACAAAGTCTATGCACAGCATAGTGAATCCAGAAAAGATTCACGCTGCAAAATGAATAGTTTCTTACTATTCGGTGTAGTTTTGCAGCTTGAAGAATTTTCTGGATTCACTAGCGAACCCACCCTCCTCCGCCAAGGAAGAGAACTATAAGGAGGAGAAAAAAAGAAGAAAAAAAAGAATCCGAAAAAGGCTACCAAGGTGGGACGTCACAGAAGGGCACCAAATGGTACTACGTCGACGCCCAACAACAACAAAAAAAAAAATGAGAAGAAATACTACAATTCCGGACCCAACCACTAGATGGCGGATTAATGCACAGCATAGTGAATCCAGAAAATTCTTCAAGCTGCAAAACTACACCGACAGGTAAGAAACTATTCGATATCTCTAAAAAGAATACATTAAGTAGCAAATCAGCAGATAGCAAGTCCCCGACCAATGTACCAGCCCAGAATACAGTAGGCCCTACTTTTAGTGCTACACAAAAGGCTTCCCAAGCCGACAATGAGAATGTAGTGGAGAACATGTGTCTCGGGTCAGGCCGTCGGTGCCCTAGAAAGATGGGAAACTATACAATGCAGTGGGAAAACAGTGAGATGTATAACTGCACAGACATTGTGCTATGGTGAAATAAACTTTGTATTAAAATAACAGAATTGAGAAAACAATGTGCGGAAGCAAGAAAATGCAGGAAGAAGATGCAACAACTGCATGCACAAAGGAAACAATATCACTTTGTGTTGCTTGCCAGCGAATACTTCCCTCATTTCCTGTGAAGAACGTAAATCAAAAGGAAAAAATAGAACAGAAACCGTCCGTGACAAAATGATCCCACAAGAAGAATATATCCTTCCAATCGACCCTCCCTAGAGGGGGTAGAGAGAAAGGATTGCATCACAAAGGATGAAGTCCGAAATATAGAATGGTCAGTAATTAAGACTACCACTGTCAGGGAAAACCTTTTTTGATACAAGGAGTGATGCATGGATCTATAGACCCTGTGGTGCGAACCTGGATAAAAATACAAGGAATTTTGCCATCTGCAAACTACCACGAAGAGCTCTAGCAAATCCCTTCTTGGACTCGAGAATTGTGATTTACCCTAATCCCATGCAAGGAAATCAAGAGTCCTCTCGAAAATATACCAATTGTTATGAATCTCCCACCTTCAAAGATGAGATAGGGCAGTTTTTAAAGTAGATGTCGAAACGGGCATACACTTAGGAACAAAGACATAGAAATGTAATCAGATTTTGGTAATCCAACAGCGGATGGTGATTTAAAAACTTCTAATGGGCATAAACTGGAGGATGCCACATCCAAGGAGAACGAGGCCAAGCTATCATATGCTTTAGATCCACTGAATCACGCCAAAATGGAAACTGTAGATGGGTACAGACCAGTGGATGGTGCACTTCAGGGAAACAATTCAAAGGCACCACGTATTCTGGACCCACCAAATCATGCTAAATTAGGCTGACTAGCTATTAGACATGCTCAGCGGGATTCTGAATCCAATAGATGGAACTTTAAAAACCCAGTTATTTCCTGGAATGTGGCAGGAATCTTCCAAAAAGTTGGTGATATTGACTTTTTTAATTTCCTAAAATCTCATGATGTAATTATACTGCAGGTAACATGGGCCACATCATCGTGGTTATTACCAGGTTATATAAATCGCACAAAAAAGTGTGAAAGAATTGGAGAAACAGGAAACACTGGACGACTGCAGTTATCATGTAGAACTGATAGATGCCTGTCAACTAATGTAAGGGAGGATATCCATGAATATCTCCAAGTTGTTGATACTCATGAGCATCAAAAAAAGTTGGCTGGATTTATTCTCCTTCTAAAATGCATCAAGGAAGCATTATATTTACCCTGTCGGTCTAGGGTCTTCACTTTAATTTACGGAGATTTAAATTGCAAAATGGGAGGTTGGAGAAATTATGACGAATCCCTAATGGAATTGAAGAAGAGATTATAGTGACAAATAACTGCCCAGATTCATGGCTAAACAATATCATTGTGTGTTTTTACAAGATGATCCAAAGTCTTATAGATCAATAGGCTTAATAGATAAGGACTGTAAAATCTTCTCCAAACTGATTTTGAAGGCCCTAGATGGGTGGGTCACCAAAGGGAACATCTTCTCACAAATAGAAGAAGGTGTCAGAGAAGTATTATCCATAACTGACTAGATATTTACTTTCTTACTCATAATGTGCAAATTCAGCACAGCAATTAAACTGCCCTTGTATCTGGCATTTCTAGATTTCTCTTCACCCTTTGATTGGGTCCCAAGAAATTGACTTTGGGAAAAACTGACTGCAATGGGCAACGATCCCAGGCTATTGGCTTTTAATTGAACTGCTGTATGCTGGACCTTCCACCCAGGTGAGACTCAACTAAGCAGGGTTTATCAGCAAAAAATTATATACCACCAGAGGGAGCAAGCAAGGTTGTCTCCTGGCCCAACTCTTGTTTTCCTTGTGTAAGAGCGATCTGTGCCATGAAGTTAGAAAAGCCACTAATGACATCCCGAGAGTAAATGGTTTCAAGGTTCCAGCCTTGCTTTACACTGATGATTCCATCCTGGTAGTAAAAACTCCTAAATGTTTGCAAGAACAGTTATCAGCTATGGAAGATTACTGCAAATTAAACTATTCAAAAATCAATACATAGACCAAGTGTTCAAACAGGAAGAAGTAGCACCATTTAAATTCCTAGGAGTGATAATAGATAGAACTTCAAGCTGGAAAACTCATATACAATCAACTATAGGGAAATCTGAAGCCGCCGCAAATGCCTTCCTGCAGTTTTCGCGAAGTCATCGGTTCTCAAGCTTTATTGACAACATTTTCCAGGCAAAAGTCGTAATTCAAATCGCGTATGGAGCAGAGCTATGGGGAAAGTCGATTTGAGAGAAACTTTTTAAATCTCTGTTCAGTTTGCTATCAACATTTACAACAGAAGAATTAGAATCAGATTTTGGCTACTCCTCTATTGAAACCAGGTGCCACATGACCCCCATTAAGTATGGACTAAAAAGATTGGGATAGCAAAGCACAAACTTAGTAGATCAAGCTTGGAAAGAACACTTTTCTATGAACACCAAATCATTATATGTGATTCAATGGGACTTGGTCTGTGTAAGAAATTGGGTTGTTAGTTGACTGAGGTGTAAGCCCTGGTCAAACAGCAACCACATTCCTTTTCAGGGTAAAGCACATGCAAATCCCAAATGTACCTGTGCTCACCACCTTGGTAGCTTGGCACAGAGCAGTCAGGCATAACTTAGAGGCAATGTGTAAGTATTTGTGCAACACTCCAAACAGCAAAATGGTGAAAGCACACCAAAAAAGGAGCCCACAACAGATGTAGGAAAATATAGGAATTTTTAATAAATAAAACAAGACAGGAGATATTGAATTTTAGAGTTTTTTGAGTTCTTTGTGAAAAAAGTGCCAAAAAGCACAAAGGGCCAATTGGTGATATCTGGTCACGCTGGACCGGGAAAAAAGTCACAAGTTCAGGCTGACCGTGATGGAGCGTGGGCCGGCTACAGTTACTCAGTTAGGCCCGCTGCACAGTGTCACTTAAATCCTGGTTCAGAGTGTTGCAAGGATCTGTGTCTAAGATGCACTGTGCTGCCGAAGCGATACGTCGATTCTATGATACAACTAGGCTGTACTGTGAGGTACTGTTGTGTCATCATTGAGGATCAAGTTGATGGGGCTTGCAATGTGAAGTTCCAAGGAGCTGCGATGCCACGATGCAGAGTCCATTGTCGTTGTCGAGGCTGCCATCGATGAGAGTTGCGAGGACCCGGGCTAGGGATGTGCTGCACTGTTGGGGCAATGTGTCAGATCCAAGGACTGCGAAGGCAATACAGGTCATTGTGATAAGTCCAATCCATGCAGCAGCAGCAATGCGTTGATTCTGCTTGGGGATGCGCTGTTCAGCTGAGGAGATACGTTGGTTCTGCTCGGGGATGCGTTGATCAGCTGAGAAGATGAATTTATTCCACTGGCAAGCACCTTAGGCCCACTTGCAAGTGTCCAAGAATCCAGGACTGAGGTTGCACCACTTGGCAGGGGAGACTCACAGATGGCAGAGTCCAGGAGCAGGTGCAAGGGGGTTGGAAGCCTGTTATGTCCCTGAGGCTTTAAACCAAGAGGCCAGCCAACTAGCCCTTAGAGTCACTCTGGGTTCTGGGTTCAAGAGATGCAAGTCCAGGCAGGAGGGCAGCAGGGCAGCACTGCAAAGCAGGAGACCAGCAGAGTGCAGTCCTGCATAGTGGCAGTCTTTCACCACCACAGAAGTCCTTCTTACTGGTCTAGAAGTGTACTGAAGTGGAGGTGTCTGAGGTCCACCTTTTATACCCTGGTGCCCTGGTTTTGGAAGGTGTGGGAAGCTTCCAAATAGTGGCTTTGAAATGCAAGGAATCCATGCCTCCCCTGTCCTGGCTCCAAGTTGGCTAGAGTGACAATACAGGGTCGTTAGGCCCTTTGTATGTGAACAGGACACAACCTATTCAGCTGTAAGTGAGGCTATGTCCAGCTCCTCCTTCCCATCCTGCCAAGGATGGCTCATCAAGTCACACCAAAGCTCCCATTGTGTGAGGCTGTCTAGGCGGATTACACATAGCTCTATTGCCAACTACACCCAGTCATGTGACCAGAGACTGTCTGAATGCATCAAATGGCCAAGGCAAGAAAATGCCAACGCTCTAAAAGTGGCATTTTCAGAATTGCAATCTAAAATCCGACTTCACCATAAGTTGGGATTTTAAATTGTGATTCCAGAGACACCAAACCTGAAGGGGTTATCTCTTCCTGTTTGGAAATTGCACTTACAAAATGTATTAATGTAACTCCAATGTTATCCTATAGGAGAGGTAGTCCTTGTTTTTCACTACCAGAACATGCAGAACTTAAAAGTACTTTTTAAATACATTGCACCCTGCCATATGGGCTGTTCAAGGCCTGCCCTGGGGGGGGGGGGCTTATTTGTATTACAAAGGAAGAGTTGGGACTGGCAAAATGTTTGTTTTGCGAGGTCCAAATGGCAGTTTAAATCTGCGCACACAGGCTCTGCAGTGGCAGGCCTGAGACATGTTTAAATGGATACTTAAGTGGGAGGCACAATCAGTGCTGCAGGCCCACTAGTAGAAAGCAAAAAGAAGTAGCATCTAAGCTACAGGCCCTGGGAACATTTAGTGCACTTTACTAGGGTCCTAAAGGTAAATGATGCCAACTGGGTACAAGCCAATCTTACCATGTTTAGGGTGAGAGCACAAGCACTTTAGAACTGGTTACCAATAGTAAAGTGCACTGAGTCCTAAAGCCAACAAAAACAAGTTCAGCAAAAAGTAGGACAAGGAAGGCAAAATGTGTCTGTCTACAGCAGCAAGCATGAACTTACTGAAGTATAAGAAGATACATGATATATGACAAAAAATAGCCAACCTAAGTATTTTTCACTCAACATGTCAGCCTGTTTGACCCATCACTCAATGTCCAACAGTATCTTGCTCTTCTAGAAAATCAGAGAGAAAGAAGACTGTTTGCAGTAGCAAGGGGAGGCTGACTGTTATTGAATGCCATCAAGAACAGAAGAGGCCCTGCATTCTCAGCTCACATAAATGTTCCTCGGGGAAACATAGGACCTGGTGAACTTTATGTTACATTGTCCTCTGTACAATGAGGTCAGATCATATTCAATCACTAAGATTTTACACAATGAACAGGTGGAGAATACAGCAGAGAAATTATTCTTTCATTTCAGTGACGTCTCAAGTGTCATGACAAAAGCCATTGGTTAATATTTAAGGAGAAGTTGGGACATTTGGACTAATTCGTAGGTGATATAGCAAGCTTAGCAGGAATTACAAGCAGTAGTGCAGGTGGAAGAACTTTTATATCGTACTATTTTTACTTGTGAGCTTTTAGTTAGTTGAGTTATTATAATTGCATTTTAAATGTATTATTTTTTGACAAATTGTGTTTAAGTGGATGTTGA
Organism: Calotriton arnoldi; assembly: GCA_963921515.1. Classification (NCBI taxonomy): domain Eukaryota; kingdom Metazoa; phylum Chordata; class Amphibia; order Caudata; family Salamandridae; genus Calotriton; species Calotriton arnoldi. The sequence continues at coordinate 1,002,238 of CAWUFW010007380.1, forward strand.
CTGTACTTTGTATTGTGTGAAAGGCAATTATGTTTATACTAAAGCCATAATCACTTTATAATAAATTCTAAATTTTATATTCTGCTACTCAAGTAACTATCCCTAAAAGAAGTTGGATGGGAGCTTCTCTGTTCATACAACCATGGTTCTTTGCTAACGCAGTCAAATAATTGTCAGTTTTCCTAAGTATAAGGATAGTACCAAGAGACCATTGGGTTCACAGGCACTCTATAAAACCCCTCTAATATACCATAACATAACAGAATGGGGAATAATGTGCTGTAGAGTTGAGCAGAGAGTAACCAAATGCTGACACACATTGGAGGATCAAAGTAAACTCCTGGCCATGATCTCTAGTCCATAGTGCACTAGGAGAGAATGTGTCCCAAGCTGATGCCTACAGGTGATTACAAGCCATGGTGGAGTTGATTCAGAACCAGGTTTGTTTGTGAGAGAAGGCAGATGTAAAATAGAACTCCAGTGTATTAGAATCTCCAGATTATCATTTGGTTTCCAGTGAGCACTGTTACTAAGGCATGTTTAGGTTTCTATGGAGTCACTGGGACCCTAGGGAGGCATTGAAAAATCATGTGATGATATCTTATAATGCTAATTGGCACGGTTTGTTGATCTGAATGTGAAGCGGCTGGTTTTCATAAATTGTTGAGTCATCTCAGATCTAGAAGCATTTGAGCAGGTGACACCTTGTTCAACTGGGGCCTGCAGAGAAATGGGGCTACTGATCTCCTGTGGGGGGTATCAATGTAATTTTGCCAATAAACAAATACATAATGTTATTCCTCAGCTTTTATGAAGGTGCTTCCTTGAATGCCCAGGCCCAACTTCATATACACAAGAATGTACTAAGTACAGTCTACTCTGCATAATGTAGCATACCATGATCTCGCAAAGCCTCATATTCCTGGGAACAGGTTTGTACAGGTAGGGACAACTTAATATGCACAGGACATCCTTCCGCTGGCTCATATGTCATTTCACAGTCTCACATGTGCAGGTACCATCTTTATATCTTAACAGAAGAGTTGTATGTTCAGGCACAGGCAGAGTTTCAAATTGTGAGTCAAGTCCCTGTATCCCTGTATAAGGCACAACTTCCTATGCCCAGGTATAGCACCACAGGAAAAAGACACAGCAATACAAGAGCAAGTCTGGCCTTGCCTAGGGCTGGTGAGAGGGAGTTTGTTTGAAGAGCCAAGTCTTCAGTTTTTCACAGAATTCAAGATTAGAAGAGATAGCTCTGATTTATAACGTCAAGTTGTTCGAGGCATTAGGAGCGATGTAAGAGAAAAACTGACCACCGACTCTTGTTCTGCATATACGTGGGATGTGTGCGAGTAGGAATCCGGTAGAGTGGAGGTACCTTGTGGGTTAGTGGAATGAGATTCAGCTGTTGAGGTAGGCTGGACTTGTGTTGTGTAGGGCTTTGAAGGTTTGTTTGAGGCATTTGAACAGTGTGTGTGTGTGTGTGTGTGTATAGGAATCCAGTGGAGGTCTCTGAGGTGTGGTGTGATATGTGTGTAAAGTAGAAAATTGAGTGTGATTCTGCCTGCCAAATTCTGGATGGTTTGCAGTTGCCTGGTGAGTTGCCTGATAAAGGTTGTTCCCGCAGTCCAGTTTGCTTGTGACAAGGGTGCAGGTGACGGTTTTGCAGGTGCTAGTGGGGAGTCAGAGCCACTGAAAGATTTTCCTCAGCATTTTCAGGCTGTGCGGTAGGTGGCTGCCATGGTGGTGACTTTGGCAGTCATCTTTTGGTGGCTGTCAATGATAATTCCATGGGGCTTGAGATAGGTGGTGGGTCCATGTTCAGCCAGCCACCAGGTGGAGTCCCACTGCCACATGTTCTTTCCGAAGATCATGACTTCTGTCTTGATAGTGTTTGCGACAGTTGGTCTTCATCCAGTCTGCGATTTCAATCATGCAGCTGGAGAGCTCGTACCTGGTGTTGAGGGATTTGCCTGAGAGGGAGAGCATCTGATGAGTGTTGTCAGCTTAGAATGGAACATTGATCTCATGGATGCAAATGATGCTTGTGAGCGAGATCATGTAACTGTTGAAGAGGGTCGGGCTGAGGACTGATCCTTGTAGTACTCTACAGATAAGGTTGCGGTTGTCAGAGTAGTAGGGGTCTAGGCTGACTGATTGAGTCATTCTTGATAGGTTGATATACTGTGTCAAGGGCTGCGGGGAGGTCAAGGAGGATGAAGGCTGCTGTATCTCTACTGTCCAGGATCATACATACGTTGTCTGTTGCAGCGATGAAAGCAGTTTTTGTGCTGTGGTTTGGTCTGATGCCAGATTGTGTTGTGTTGAGGAGCTAGTCTCCATTGAGATGGTTGGTTGGGTGCTTGTTTATCAGCTTCTCTAGCTTGTCTCCATTCTAAATAACTCTTTCATAATCCTTGAGCAAGTGCGCATGATTGATCACATACAAAATACATTAACATGCACCAAATTCTGTTTTGCACATAATACAGAGGAAAACATAAAGGTGATGGGTTAAATGCTTGCAAAAGTCTATGGCACTTTAGACAGAGACCATCCATATGCTAATCAGACTCAGTACTGCTCGAATATGAAGAGTTCAGCCCAAACTGCCAGGCCACCTCAAGATGGGATCAAAAGTAACCTAAGGCCGGTTTCAGCAAATGTAGGCATCTGTGAGAACTTGAGTCTTGTGCCACAGTGAACACATAACCACATCTGGGTAAATCCAATGCACTTAGGGTATCACAGAAGTGAATACATAAAGACGAGGAGAGGAAGGTTTGCAAAGTCTTAGCAACTGGAAATCCATTAGAGGCTGCATTCCAGTCCATCAATTTTTTGTCCACTAAGCTACTTCAGTCAGAGAGCAGCCATATGGAAAACAGCCTTAGTGCTGCTCGAATAGGAACACTCCAGACTGAACTACCGCAATACAGAACACTATTACTAGCCAAGCACTACTGCCCCTTTAGAAGCTGGTAAATATATTTTTTTGTGTTTAATAAGCTATATTAGCAACAAGATTGCAAAGAAAAAAACTACAATCATTATATGTGAAATACCAGTTGGTGAGAGTAATAACAAAGAAAACACAAGGAGATGATGGACGGAGCGCTGAAACGTTTCAGACACTCACCCGCAGTCACAGTTCTGGGTTGACTCCATCATCATTCTTTAGCTCACTTCGCCACCTCAATTCAGACTACGCTATATGCAAATCAGTCTTGACCCTGTGCCTCATGGGAACAGTCCAGCCCGAACTGCCAAGCCATGTCTTCCCTGGACCGGAAACAAGCATCCTGGGACCGGTTACGGGCTAACAGCCCTCATCAGAGTAATAACAATACAGCAGAAAGGAAAGCTGTTTACAGTTTTTAACAAGAGCTATAGGAAGGAAGGCGAAGGGAAGGGAAGGAAAGGGAATAAAATAAATTGTACATCATACAACTGAGGGTCACGTAACATTGTATAATAATATGAAATAACTTAAACGATTGAGATATCTAATTGGGTGAGTATAGTGGCAAAAATTACTGAAAAAGAAAAAAGGAGCAGAGAAACAATTCATGGAGCTTAAAGTTTCCAGAACAATTAAGAAGTTAATGGTAACCAAAATAAGTCTCTATTTATATGCGGTATACATGAAGAAGCAAATGCAACATCCAACCTATGATAATGACAAACATTATTCCACCAAGTTTAATTGAAATTTTTGAGGAGGATTTCCAATTTATTGTAATTTGTTGGAAAGCTAAAGCTAACATGAGATCAAATAAACCACGTTTACAGGATGTTAATCCCAAAGTGTCAGATAGACTTCCGAGAAAAAGTAATACATTGGACAAGGGAGATTGTAAATTGAAAATGAGCAAAATGCGGGACCAAACATTTTTCCAGAATGAGGCAGCATGAGTGCAAAAAAAAAGAAGATACAGTAAATCTGCAAAAGGGTGGCCACAGGACCAACACACCGAATTATGTGAACAAGAAAAAGTAGCAATAGATACTGGTGTGTGGTATAGTCTATGATATACAAAAAACATGGTTTCAGTAGAGGACGCAGATCTGGAGATTTTCGAAGTTCTAGTCCAAATCTTGTCCTATAGATCAATGCCCCAACCATATCCCAAGTCAGCCTCCCAAGCAAGTTGCAGTTTGATTTACTGCACTCAGAATTTGGAGCTGACAGATAATTAATCAAAGCAGCTTTTGGGAAAAAAGAAAGTATCTTGAGAAGGCTATTATCTGGAGGGGTATCAACAGATGCCAGAAGTGAACAGAAAACTTCCAGAATTACCTCCATAAGAATTGAGTATTTATACCAAAAGAAATGAGGACAACAAAAAGTAGCCTGAAATTGAGGAAAAGAACAGGGACTCATACCATCAAACAAATCCTGAACCCAAATTATGCCTCTGAGTCGCCAAGCCTTCCAATAGAGAGGTCTATTGTTAAGTATGATAAGACGATTATACCATAGGGGGGACTGGGGAAAATCATCTCTAGAAAGAATCCTGGGCTGATAATAATGTCTCAGCAAAGAGCAGGTATGTTTAAATAATAGATATTGTATAACAAAATGGGGATATCATCATTTTATATGAATCAAGTTGTCCCCACCATGAGAGAAATAACGGGTTCCAAGAAGAGAAAAGCTTTTCAACTCTATTGAGTCCTTCCTTCAAATTAATTATAATGGTGTCTAAAATAGAACTAGTAAACCAAATACCTAGATATTTAATTTTAGAACTGTTCCAAAGGAAACCAGTAGACTCAAAAGATTGCTTTACTCAAAAATTAGTAATTGGAAGAATCTCTGTTTTATCTGAGTTGATTTTGTATCCTGAAACTAAAGAGAAGTCAGAAATTTTCTGCAATAAAGAGGGGACAGAGATATCTGAATTGGAAATAAAAAGCAGAATATCATCGGCATAGGCAGACAGTTTTAGGTGTCGATCACTATACTGAAAGCCAGAAATAGATTTGTTATTACAGATACAAGATAAGAAAGGTTCAAGGGCTAAAATAAATAAGAGATGTTAAAGGGCAACCTTGACGGACACTCCGCTGCAATGGAAAAAACTGGGAGGTCAGTCCATTAACTAAAACCGAAGCACGAGGGGCTCTATAAAGTAGAGAAATAAGAGAAATAAAAGGATGACCAAATCCATGCCAGGTAAGAGCTTTAAGCAAAAAGGACCAATCAACTCTGTCAAAAGCTTTTTCTGTGTGAATGGAAACTGCTGCCAAAGAATAAGGAAAATGAGGAGCCTTATTTAAGACATTGAAGAATAACCAAGAATTATCTGAAGTTAATCTACCTTTAACAAATCCACATTGTTCTTTACCAATGAGGTGAGATAGGATAGGGTTAAGTCTCAAAGAAATCGCTTTGGCAAAGATTTTATAATCTACATTTACCAAAGAAATGGGCCGATAATTCTTACAATAAATAGGATCCTTACCCTCTTTAGGAATTGGACATTCTGGGGCCGATTCCGATCTCGGTCGGAGGCGCACCCAATAGCATTCGGTCGGGAAAAAAGCCATGCAAAAGCCTGTTTCCCGACCGATCCGTACAGCACACCGAACGAGTAAGTACGATGCGCACAACAGCAAAGAATCCGGCCGAGCCGTACTCACCCGAACCAGGTCCTGTTCCCCGACCGAGGCGAATCCGGAAACGCCGAATCGAGTCGCACGGAAGGAAAAATGCAGCTCCGTCCGGCCGAACGAGTACGATGCGCTTTCCCTACGCGCCGAACCCGTCGCTACGCACGGCACGTCAAAGCATCCGGGAGAGGCGCACATAAGCTCCGATTCGCGCCACAACACGATCCACGGCTCCGAGACGAACACGCCAGCGACGAGGACGAGGCGAAGCGACGAGGACGACGCGAAGCAACGAGAAGGACGTACGACACGAACCAACCATGAATCCCTTCATCCCGATCATACCAATATTCTACATTTACTACCGGAACAGGCACGGACGCGTACGGCGCAGAAGGTAAGCCAGACACCAACCACAAAACACATACAACACGTACACGACACATCACACACACACAGAGGGATGCAGAATATACTTACACCAGCAACAGCAGCACCATAGGGGCGGGATGCCCATCACCAATGCCACATATGCACACAGGGGCCTGAATGCGCACCACCACCCCTACCCAGGGGGGCAGGATGCCTACCACTACTACCACCCTTAGCCAGGGGGCTGGATGCCTACCACTACTACCACCCTCACCCAGGGGGGCTGGATGCCTACCACTACTACCACCCTCACCCAGGGGGGCTGGATGCCTACCACTACTACCACCCTCACCCAGGGGGGCTGGATGCCTACCACTACTACCACCCTCAGCCAGGGGGGCTGGATGCCTACCACTACTACCACCCTCACCCAGGGGGGCTGGATGCCTACCACCACCCTTAGCCAGGGGGCTGGATGCCTACCACTACTACCACCCTTAGCCAGGGGGGCTGGATGCCTACCACTACTACCACCCTCACCCAGGGGGCTGGATGCCTACCACCACCCTTAGCCAGGGGGGCTGGATGCCTACCACTACTACCACCCTTAGCCAGGGGAGCTGGATGCCTACCACTACTACCACCCTCACCCAGGGGGGCTGGATGCCTACCACCACCCTTAGCCAGGGGGCTGGATGCCTACCACTACTACCACCCTTAGCCAGGGGGGCTGGATGCCTACCACTACTACCACCCTTACCCAGGGGGGCTGGATGCCTACCACTACTACCACCCTCACCCAGGTGGGGCTGGATGCCTGCCACCACCCTTAGCCAGGGGGGCTGGATGCCTACCACTACTACCACTCTCACCCAGGGGGCTGGATGCCTATCACCACCCTTAGCCACGGGGGCTGGATGCCTACCACTACTACCACCCTCACCCAGGGGGGCTGGATGCCTACCACTACTACCACCCTCACCCAGGGGGGCTGGATGCCTACCACCACCCTTAGCCAGGGGGCTGGATGACTACCACTACTACCACCCTCACCCAGGGGGGGCTGGATGCCTACCACTACTACCACCCTCACCCAGGGGAGGCTGGATGCCTACCACCACTACCACCCTCACACAGGGGGCCTGGATGCCTACCACCACCCTTAGCCAAGGGGGGCTGGATGCCTACCACCACTACCACCCTCACCCAGGGGGGGCTGGATGCCTACCACTACTACCACCCTCAGCCAAGGGGGGCTGGATGCCTACCACTACTACCACCCTCACCCAGGGGGGGCTGGATGCCTACCACCACTACCACCCTCACCCAGGGGGGCTGGATGCCTACCACTACTACCACCCTCACCCAGGGGGGCTGGATGCCTACCACTACTACCACCCTCACCCAGGGGGGCTGGATGCCTACCACTACTACCACCCTCACCCAGGGGGCTGGATGCCTACCACTACTACCACCCCCACTCATAGGATGGACAATGCATGACACAACCAGCACACCACAACCTAGGGAATGCAAGAAGAAGACATCCCCCCAACACCATGACAAGCGTGTGTAGACTGTGTCAAATGCCTACAACACCGAACATGACTTTGAACATACAATGTGACCCCCTAGCACATGTGCCACACATATATGTGTGTGGCACCCACAATGCAAGCAGGCCATGACCATTGTGGCAATGGGGTCCAAACCCCCATCATCACAGTGACCAAAATGTAAGTGTGGGGTCCATAGCTGAAGCACATTTTAAACATTGTGGCAATGGGGTCTAAACCCCCATCACCACAGTGACCAAAAGGTAAGTGTGCGGTCCATAGCTGAAGCACATTTTGAACATTGTGGCAATGGGGTCCAAACCCCCATCATCACAGTGACCAAAATGTAAGTGTGGGGTCCATAGCTGAAGCACATTTTGAACATTGTGGCAATGGGGTCCAAACCCCCATCATCACAGTGACCAAAATGTAAGTGTGGGGTCCATAGCTGAAGCACATTTTGAACATTGTGGCAATGGGGTCTAAACCCCCATCATCACAGTGACTAAAAGGTAAGTGTGGGGTCCATAGCTGAAGCACATTTTGAACATTGTGGCAATGGGGTCCAAACCCCCATCATCACAGTGACCAAAATGTAAGTGTGGAGTCCATAGCTGAAGCACACTTTGAACATTGTGGCAATGGGGTCCAAACCCCCATCATCACAGTGACCAAAATGTAAGTGTGGGGTCCATAGCTGAAGCACATTTCGAACATTGTGGCAATGGGGTCCAAACCCCCATCATCACAGTGACCAAAAGGTAAGTGTTGACAAAGAAAGAGGTGCAACTGCCAAACTGCATGGATGATTCCTGGTCACAGAACAACAAACACATCAGTGGCAAAGTAGTGTATGTGTCCCATTGCAACATAAATTGGGGGAGCCAAATACTGCAGTGCAAATAAGACATACCTTTGGCCATGTGCAGACAAACAACACCCATGGGGGCTGACACCGTCAACAATCATCAATGACACAATGACAGAAGTGACCATCAGAATGCAGACCCACATATTTGCACCAATGGGCACACACATGCAGATACCCTGTGGAGACTGCAGATGTGAGGTGAACAGATACCATACCATGGCAGCAATGGGACACACAAACCATGATCATTGTGCTGACCGATGACCTAGGAGTCCCAGGGACAGCAGGGGAAACCCACCAAACTACATACAGCCATTGGCACACCCAAGATATGCCAATGCAGTGGTGCAGATGCACAAACACAAACAGGCAGACCCACACTGCACATCATACACAACAGGTGAGGGGGGGGGGTGCCTGTGTCCCCAGGCAACCACACAACACATGAGGAGACCTGAATACCAATCATACAGATGTGCATACAGTGCCACACAAAGGTAACTCATGGATCCAAATACCCTATGTGGGCAAGCAGGCATTGTCAGATGAGAGGGAGCACAAATCACACATGTCACACAGGCACGTAGGGACAGCAACTGACACAGCAAGACACAGACACACCACAGCACCACCCCCAGGGCCCCCACAATGTGGTGACCCTGGGCTGCATTACAATCCCACTGTGATGACAAAGCTAAATGTGGTTCACACTGTGAACCACAGTCATGTGTCCTGAGCAACTAACTACCATCACACCTACACAAGCACAAATCAAACAGCATGGCCAGTAAGCCAAGGCCAACATGGAGGCAGGGGCCTAGCCGGGCAACAACTCTCATCTGCACACACTCAACACCACATCCCTCGACCTCCAACAATGTGCAGCAGTGAAGCCCACATGCACTGGTGACATTGCACATGCACCCATGACTATTCCAGGGTGGTGGGTGGGAACCAAGGTGCAGAAACACATCACACATGGCCACTCAACAAGACTCCTGAATGTCTGACACACTGCACACTACGCTGTACATGGACATGACGTTAATACCACACCAACCAATGGGATCCCAGCCACAGTCACACACCAATGAAGAAGCCAAGGTCACCCACAAAGAACACACATAGACAACAACCAACATTGCAGCCCGGACCCTGAGGAGTGCCAGCAGTCACACACACAACGTGTCACAATCACTGAAAGATAACACAAACTGGAAATCACATGACAGGGGCAAACAACAAGTGCCAAGGGGAAACCTGACTGTGACCCATCTGCGTCTGCACACAAACTCAGCCCTGACAGCAAACACACCTATGGGTGACACCCTGATGACCAGTAATGTGCCATGCACCCACATCACAGAGAACCCAGGGAGAAGACTTTGGGGGAACATAGGTCAACTCAGCTAGCATCACAAACAGGTACAACACTAGGGATCACAGCATGCACAGCTAAACGGAAGTGAACACACAGACATGCACATACAACACACACCTTGGGCGCAGGCAATGTCACAGGAGTACACACTGCCATGAGGGGACTCCACTCCTGTGTGAGGAAAGCTGTGCCATATGTTGCCTCAGTAGGGCCCCATCATGTCAGCTGAGCACTTGGTCACACAATCAACAATTAGCACCAAATGAGGGCTCCCGTAACATCAGCCTGGTCATGGAAGTGCCAACGGAATCATCAGCACAGATCCAACACACTTGTATAGCAATGTTGCACTGACAACACAGATTAGTCCTTCCCCATTGATGCCCAAACCTGCATGTCCACTGGAGATGGCCACACGGTCAGGGAAGTAGACAAATTGAACAATGGCAGGCACAACAGATGTGCAGGGGTGGAAGCCACAGATGTGAAATAGGCAATCTAAGTAGGAAATCCCATTGCCAAATACTGAACACATGACACCCTCAGATGCTGCTATGGATGACATGGATACACCACAAGATAGGACACATTCCCCCTGGACCACATGGGTTCCTGCACAGTAACACTTCATTATCATGAGACCAAATATCACCATCACTGCAGCAAGGGCATGGTTAGCATCATCAACATCATGTACATCAGAAGCAAAAGCACTAGAGAACAGAAAGTTGCTTTATTCAGCATATGTGGCATTAAAAGTAGAAGTCCAGTAGAAAATAAACAAAGGCCAATGGCCAGTCCATCAACAAAGTCACAAGTGGGTGACAGTGGCAGATGCCACCCTACACATGCCTGCACAAAACCAGGGACAATCCACTAGGAGGGGCAACCGGGGGGTAGGCCAGGCACCGCAGGGACAGGATCAGGGCTCACCAGGAGGAAGCAGGGAAGGGGTGGTGGGTGCTGGAGAGCCACTGACAACTGCAGTGGAGGTGTCTGACATGGTGTGTGCCGGCACAACTGGGGGGCATGGCTCAGATGTTGTGGGTGCCGGCACGACTGCAGTGGACCCTGCAGATGGAGTGGACAGGTCCGCCACTGCAGTGCCCAAGTCAGACAGGGTGGTAGTGGACTCCACTGCAGTGCCTACCACCAGGGGAGGAGAATGGGGAACAGGCAAGGTGGGCTGGACAGAGGGGAGGACACCCTCACCACATCAGTGGCACAGACAAGCGCAGCGGGGGTGTGGTGCCGGGAGAGCAAGTGGCAGGGGGAGAAGGCCGGATCCTCTTGGGGATGGTATATCTGTGGGTGGGGGAACCTGGGGCAGGGTGTGGTGGGGGCACCTGTGGAGTGGGGGCCTGAGGGATGGAGGAAGGAGACCTGGTGCTTGAGCTGCAGGGCGGCGGTGGGGTCTTGCTCTTACCACTCCGGGGGACTTGCGGGTGGGGGCCTCAGTCTGTCTGCGCCTGGGGGAGGGTGTCCGGGGCGAGGGGCACTCTGCTCCGTGTGGGGGGCTTCCTCTTCCCCCTGGATGCTGGAGCAGCTGGATCGGAGGGGAAGAGGCCGAGGTCACTGAGGAAGAGGCGCTGGGTCTTTGGGGTTGCAGGTGAGGCAAGGGAGGGTGCTTTGGAGGGAGAGGCAACTGAGGACTGCGCAGTGCCCGTGGATGCGTGTGTGTGTACCAGGGCCCCATCCCCTGTGAGTCTGGTTTCAGTCCCCTGACTGTGCGTGCGTGTGCGTTTTGTTTGTGGCGTGTGTGTCTGTGTGCTGGACGTGTGTGTGCTGGTGTGTGCCTGTGCCGGTGTGTGTGTGCTTGGGACGGGTAAGGTGCTGGGGAGTGTGGATGGAGCAGAGGCAGGAGGGGTGAGGGACTGTCTTAGGAGGGACACTGCTGCCGTCAGGGAGGAGTCCATGGACCTATTGCCCCTCTGTAGGTCAGACATGCCCGATGAGATGCCCTCCATGAACGACACCAGCTGAGTCAACAGAGCGGTGTGCGCATGGAGGACACTCAGCATGGCTGTCTGCCCTACATGGAGCTGGCGAAGGAGGTACACAGACTCCTCACTCAGGGCAGCAGGGGACACAGGGGCAGGGGGTGCGGTGCCTGGCCCAAAGGAGACACGCTCCCGAACATGGGAGCCTCCACGGACCTGGGGAATGGGAGCCGATGGGAGGGCGGTGGTGGTGCTGGTGGTGGCGGGGACAGCAACACTAGCTGGGGTGTGGTGGCTGCTGACACCCGCCTCCATAAGGGAGTCATCCTCCGAGTTGCTCTGGTCCTCAGCTGAGGTGGATGGTGCTGAGGACTCCTCGGTGTGGCTCCCCTCGCCCTCCGTGCCACTGGGTCCCTCCGACCACTCCTCGGCTGCTGACCCAGTCTGGCTCTCTGGCTCCTCCTGGTCCGTGGAGCTGTCCCCTTCCGTGGCCGTGGATGTATCTGCAAACAATGGGGAAACAGACAGACATCAGTCACCTGCACCAAACGCACACACCACTGTGAGCACAGCACATTACAGAGCAAGCCCTGGCATCATTAGTTGTACATTGCTAAAAGTGCCCTAACTGAACAGGAGAAGCCAATTGTCAGTCTGATGCCAAGCATGGCACTCACATCCCACATGGCCTTGCACCCATCTGTCTGGTGTCTGTTGGATTGCAACACCCCAGTGTGGACACATGCACCAAGTACACAGTAGTTGGACAGTGCAGAGGACACGGTGTGGCATGTGGACATGCACACATCACAGCTCTTGCCACTGAGTCAGTACAGGTTTCCGGATGAAAGGGATGCCCAGAGTCAAATAGGAAATGCATGTGATGCATACCAGCGACAGACACCATGATGCACCCATGTCCTGATAGCCATCGCCACAATGGTGTGCATGTAGCACATGTCACTCCCCTGCAGGACCACCAATAAGTTGACACATGCCATGGCAGAGGCATGACTGCTAAGTCATACATCACTGTCTCAGTGATGTATGACTTGGCAGCCAGACAACAACACTATGCACTGTGTCACAATAGTAGGTCATGGGGAATGCAAGTCCTGGAGCTGCACAAGTGCACATGTACATCCCCCACACAACACATCATCTTAACCCTCATCTGTCCAGGTCATACCTATTGGACATATGGGAGACCTGTGACACTACCCTCTGAACCTGAGCCCCTCACAATCTGCTGTGAATGGGGAAAAGCTGCCTGAACTTTACATTCGCATACCCCAGTCAGCACGGGCAGCTGATCAAACACCTATGTGACACACAAGTATCGTCTCCTATGGTCACATCTCCAGGGGCATGCTGAGCCCCTACCAAGAAACACCCCAGCAGTCCTGGCAACTAATCCACAGCACACTGACACAGAGGCAGACACCTGAGGGGTCAAATCACTGCGCACAATGTGTCAGCTGATACACGGGAGTGGGAGTACAGAGTGCATTGCATGGCCTGGAGTAGGCATGACTGTCCTGCTCCACATGAATGAGGGATGAGCCCTGGACAGTGGATAGCTGGCTATGTATGTGTGACACACGTAATCTGCACACTCCTGGGGCCCAAACATTGTTCCCACCCGCTGCATGGGCGTGTGCCACATACCCCAGGCACATGTGGTGGCTCAGCTCAGCAAGTGGACCGCATATCAAAGCAACACGCAGATTACATGTCCGAACACAGGCGTTGTGTGAACAATGGACCCACCCATGATGCCCACAACAGAGTTAGGGAAACAGATGCTGTCCCCCACCTTTAGTGAAGCAAACTGCAAGGACACAGTCCCAAGTGACACAATTCCCTGAATGTAAGGGCCACACCTGGGTATCAGATGAGCAGTGGGCAGTGCACAATAGAGGGACATGGCTCCTGGACAACATGACTGCTGCACTGTGGCAGTTGAACCAGGCCAGAGGAGGGCACAAAGCATGTAATACAGAGTTCACAGTGCAGTCTTTGACTCACCCCCTCCTTGCTGTTGTCTGGCCTTCAGCTGCCCATCCAGGTCTGGAAACACCACCGCCAGGATCTGGAGCATGTGGGGGGTCAGGGTCCGTGTTCCGCCCCTCCTGCGAGGAGGCGACAGCTTCAGCTGGACCCGTGCAATCCTCCGGGTCCAGCCCCGAAGGTCCTGCCACCTCTTCTGGCAGTTGCGGATCCGGCGCTTGTAG